>JAUEJL010127050.1:0-11500 GCA_032274825.1 Drosophyllum lusitanicum | reverse complement strand
AGAGGGAGAATTGGACAGCTAAGATTGGTTCTCGCAGTTCTCGTACGAAAAACAGTTCTCGTTTGAACTTTTGCCTACCCATTAGATAATTAAAGCATTAGATAATCAACTCACTAACACAACAAATTAAGATAATAAAAAGAACAAGAAAGAAAGTAGAAAGGGAAACAATCATTCATTCGATCATATAACTGTAGAGATCGATGATTACAAATAATTCTACTAGAAATTAAACACGTACGTACTTATCAAAAAAAGTGAAAGGGGGAAAAGCAAGCATATATAAATGATAACTAGCATCGTACTCGCGTAATGTTGCGGCGGCAAATAGTTTCTGTTTTGCAACATGTCGTTTTCAAGAATATAATGATATGTTATTCACGTGCTCCAATTGCACGAAAAAGTTTTCAGCAACATGTCCATTTTTCTAATTTTTCTTATATTTTTATCAACTATTTTATTTAATTTAAAAATAAATTCTAAAAAACATTAAGATAAGAAAAAAGATTTATATTTATAAAATAATGAGAGAGTAGTTAATAAGATTTTGAAAATTATGTTGATGTGTGTAGATAATTATGTTTGTGTGAGAGAGTGTGTTAGTGAAAGAATATATTTTAAATGAATAAAATGTTAAAGTAAATTAGGAGAGTGAAATGGTTAAAGATTGAGTAAATGAGATTAATTTAGATAAAAAGAAGGGTGAGAATGTATTGTTGATTGAATTTTAAGAAGTTTTAAGAGTAAGATGAGAGGGAGTATTGTATGATTTATATAGTACTATAGATATAGATTAGTGCTGTATTAGTTTTGCAAGCAGATATATATGATCTTAACTGTAAATGGCATGGATAGAAGAATACTACATCACCAAATCAAGAGACAAGCATAAGTATTTAGCAACAGATTTCTAACGATTTTTTAGTAACAAATAGGTATGGAAAAAAATCGAAACCGATATGAAAAACCGATATAAACGGGGTGAGTTCGGGGATGGAGATGGGTAAAATCTGATTATTTTAAACAGTGACGGGTTTGATGATCCCCGTCCGATCACCCGATACCCGGCCCCCGATTACCGATACCTGATTATAATTTAATATTAATTATATATATATATATATATTAATATACATAAAATTAATTTTAAATAGAAAATATACAAATCTTTATACACTTTCACACAACTTAATTTTAATTGTTGTCTTTATTTGAATTGTTTGGTTTTTGATATTTTGGATGCGTTTAGATATTTTAAGACTTTAATTTTGGTTCAGATATATTTGTATTCGATAATGTTGTATAATTTAGTATAATCGTTTTCTAAAACTCATAGTAAAATCTTAACAGTGACGATCCCCGTGCTGAAAAATAATGATTTTATTTTAACGGGTATCTCCGCGGTGAAAATTACCCGTTTAATCACGTGTTTATATATTAAGTGGGGATACTCGTTTCCCCATGGGTTTCCCCGATTACCCGACGGGGATCCCCGTTTAATTTCAGCGGTTTTTTAAGCGGGGACGGTTTTCTTAAACGAGACGAATTAAGACGAAGAAATCAATCCCCGCCCCGTTGACATTCATATAGTAACAAACACAAGAATCTATAGGAAATATGCAGGAAAATCAATAAAATTTCCAACAAATTTTATATAGATTTCCGAGAGTAGAAATTTCTATAAGAAATCCATAGGTCAATTATTATTTTCTTATTTATTAAATTAATTTTAAAATGTTTATTGGAAATCTGAATATGTTTCCTATGGATTTCCAATATACATTTAAAGCAACATTAACGACATATAATTATATAATAGTTATAAAATCAATCCTGTTAGATATCCATTGAAAATTAAAGTACGTTAAGAAGAGATTTCTTACAGAATGATTGGTTTTATGAAAAAATTAATTAGTTATTAAAATAATGAACTATTCCGTAGAAAGCTATAGGAAATGGTATGTCTCCGACACATTTTCATGTATTTAGGAGAAGATGTGGTTCAGAAGGTCTTAAGTCTGAAAAGGTCTGCGAAAAAAAGATGTAGTTTTTAGCTTCTCAAAATAAACAAAAATAAGACAGAATAAGGTCTTATGTCTGTGAAAAAACAAACAAGCCTATTAGAAACGTCTGCGGGCGCGCAGGCGTTTCTTTGAAAAAACAAACAAGCTTCTCAGAATTGTCTGCGCGCCCGCAGACGTTTCTTCAAAATAAGACCTTATTTTAAAAAACAAACAAAACCTAACTCAACTAACCTAGTCTTTTTCCTCCACTAACTCTCTTACACTGCAAAAAGAAAAGGAAATGACTCGAGTGAGGTCCGTTGGGAAAACTGACTACCTACCCGAAGGTGGGGACGTCCATGTGTTTCCCAAACCACCCGATGAAACCGATGAAGGCCGATGATGTCTCGAGTTACCCCATACGGGTGGCCTTACTGTTTTATTCAGATAAGTAAGTTTTAATTGGTAATTGAAAAGGTTGAAGTGTCCTTAATATTAATATTAATGACATTTTCTTAAACATATAACTATATGTGCAATAAAGATCATTAATTTTTTAAGTTGATAAAATTATTTGAAGAGCTATAATTCTTTAAACTTAAATTAGTCATCTTTTTGATGTTTGAGATTTGATTTTTTGGGTTTTTCCCCCTTTCCTGTTCCATTTCCTTGTTCCGTCAATTCCCAGAACTTTCATCTCACCTTTTGGACATCATTTCGTGTTAATTGGGTTATTCTTCTGTTCCAAAGGAGACTAATTTCAACATCATCGTTGACGTGGGAATCAAAATTCGAAAGGATAACTCAAGATGATGACAAATTGGCAATCATCCCTTTTAACCCAATAAATTTATACCTCTCTTGCTTCTAGGGTTTGTTTTTGTCGACAGATTATCATAAAGAGTTCTTCCGGGGATCATCGTTTGTGTGATTCTCTTGGGACTTTTTACAAACAGGTGGTGTGCGTGCAGGTTTTGATTCGTCTTCGGCCTTTTGAAGCTCTAAGTGGTTTGGGTTTTGGGTCATGGGTTGTGTTAATTGCAAATGTTGTCGAAGATCTCCATCATCTTGGTCTGATTATGGTAAAAGATTTAAGGGGAAGAAGGATAAAAATGCAACTTCAGATGAGTTATTAGAAGTCGTTCCGATTCCTTCTCATAATTTCAAACTGGAGTGTGCTGTGCTTACACGACGTGGGTATTACCCTGACACACCAAATAAAGACAATCAAGATTGTTTTTGCATCAAAACAAGTATTCAAGGTAACCCAAATGTCCATTTCTTTGGTGTTTTTGATGGGCATGGTAATTTCGGGAAGCAATGTTCGAATTATGTCAACAACAGGCTTCTGGAGATTCTTTGCAACGATGATAAGTTAATCGAAGATCCTGTGAAAGCTTTCGACTCGGCTTTCTTGACGACTAATAAGGAGCTACATGAAAATCCCGAAATCGATGATTCCATGAGTGGCACGACTGCGATTACTGCTCTTGTTATCGGTGATAAACTATACATAGCGAATGTTGGTGATTCGAGAGCTGTGATTTCCGTAAAAGAAGGCGGTGATCATGGTCATATTGTTGCTCAAGATTTATCTCGAGATCAAACCCCTTTTAGGAACGACGAATGTGAAAGAGTGAAGCAATGTGGGGCTCGGGTTTTGAGTGTTGATCAAGTTGAAGGTGTAAAAGATCCGAGTGTTCAATCATGGGGTGATGAAGAGAGTTCAGGTAGTGATCCCCCAAGGTTATGGATGCAAAACGCTATGTATCCTGGGACTGCATTTACGCGTAGTGTAGGTGATAGCATTGCTGAAAAGATCGGTGTTGTAGCAGTTCCTGAAGTAACTGTGGTTCAACTCACCGCTAAAAATCCGTTTTTTTTACTTGCAAGTGATGGTGTATTCGAGTTTCTATCTAGCCAGGCGGTTGTTGATATGGTACGTTCTAACAGTACCTAACTTAGATACTGCAAACAGTACTTCCGTAGTATATTTACAAATATTCAAAACAATTCCTAATCTGAAAAACCAATGGGCTGTATATTTGATCTTCACTTTTAACAAGTTGTGGTATATGCATAAGTAGCTGATTCGTATACAACAGAGTTTGTTTATACATAACAGGTACAGGTAGTAAATAGCACGTAGTATAAATTGACATGTGTATAGAAAAATTTGTTTGGTACATGAGAATTGTGTAACTTAATAATGGGTTTTCTTTTTCTCTTTTTTTGGTGTTGTTAGGTTGATAGATACATGGATCCTCGGGGTGCATGTTCCGCGGTTGCTGCAGAGTCGTACAAATTATGGTTGGAGCACGAGAATCGGACGGATGATATAACGATCATCGTTGTACATGTTAACGGTTTATCCAATGTGAGAACAATCGGTTATATTTATAAAAAGCATGGTTCTGTTTAGTGATTCTTATAAAAATTTCTATCTCCGGAGACCTTATAAAACAATCTGATTGCAATAGTCAGGTGTCGACAACGGTGGAGAAGAAGGTGGAAGTAGTAACAACAAACACCAACCGCCAACAGACTTGAAGCCAGATGTTACTCCCCCACGGTCGGAGATGTTCCAGTCAGTGGGAAGCAATTTCTCACAAAATCTTCATTTCCAGCAGGTTTTGTTAACCAATGATCACAACCCGAACCCTTTTAAGCAACCCAAATGATAGTTTTAACACAGGTTGACCAGTTCAACAGCAATTTATTTGTGTCGTCAAGTACCAACACGAAAAGAGCATGAAAACACACGAGCTTTTGTAACATTATGTAGTATTATTGCGTAGTCGTTGACGAGATTATTAGTCTAGCTAGTCAGAAGTTCATGTTTAAGATGTTCATGATTTAAGAAGAATTGGATCTTTGTTGTAATGTGCCCCATGCCATTGTAGAGATAAGTCCAGCCAAAACACATAATAGCAATTCTGGCGAAATTATAGGTAAACGATCAAAAGGGTGAATTTTTTATTTTAAAATATAGCTTAAAAAAAGCATGTCATAGGTTCAACATGCCAAGAGTTTTAAAAAAGTATTCCAGTATATAAAACTTCCAAAAATGATTATTCATACACCATAATATTGTTAAAATAGCTCTACAGATTTGCACCTTATTTATTGAAACAACAATAATAACACAACCCCACTTACCCACTTAACCGGATACGAAAGAGGTTAGATATAGATAGTTATATCTCTACCGAGGGTAGAGATACTATTTTTCTAAAGACCTCTGACAACCTTATTTATTGAACAATGATAACTCTGATTTCCAATAATTATCTTCGTTCATGTCACATATACGATGAAACTCAAGAAGTTGGCACACAAGAAGTCACGAATCCCAGCCAAACAATCAAATGACTAAACAAGAACCAACTGCTTTTGGGAGTTGCTTTGTATATGATTGAAATCTAAAATGCGTGTTACACGTTGAAAAGAGAACGGAACCAGCAAAAATGGAACAATCCGTTTTTAAGAAGCAAATGAATCAACAAAACTGAAACTGATAAATGTTACACAACACTTGTGTCTTGGTTTGAATTTAACCCCGAAATCAATAATACAAAAAAGAAAGGAAACAGTCGCAAGTGATGGTTTTACTCACCTCGCAATAAAACATTTGGAGGATATATTGTAAGTTGGTGAGGTCAGTATTTTGGTGTAGCAGCAACAGGGCATTTTCCTAATGTATTCCACAAGATATAATCCCCAGAATGGACCTGTTACAAAATAAAGATGCTGATAAAAGGCAAGTACTCAATTATAGATGACCTTCTACAGCTAAAAGTAGAGGCAGGGATTGGCGGGCTAGCGGGTGGACAAGGGGTCACAAAATGGATATGTTGAGTTGGATTTGGTTGGTTGAAAAAAATGTCGTGTCCAATGAGTTCAACTTTCAATGAACACAAATGTCATAAAATAGCAACGTGCTTTTGTTACTGGTCCCTATTAGTAATTGCACCTTCTTTTGTCCTCCTTTTGGTAATTATATTTTGTTTTGATGTGCTAATTTGGTAATTAAGTACAAAATGACTAGTAATGCATAGGAAAAAGAACAGTAAAATCTTCACAATGTATAGGTATAGGGAAAAGAAAACCACCTGGGTTGAATACTCCACAGGCACCTTCACAGATGGAAAGATGTTTACCTGCATATCAATTAGTCATAAGAAGTGCATTTTTTTTTGGGTTCTTTTTTCTCCTTTAGTAGGCCAGCATCACAGAAGTAATTATTACATAAGTTTATGCTTCTCATTATTCTCAAGGTTTCCGTAATAACAAGTTAAAAAACATATTAAGAGTAGACTCACAGATTTAGGATCTATAGACATTCCTGAAAGAGATGTCCCCACCATCTTGAAAGATACCTGTGCCAATTGTTTAGACTTAGGCCAACGTAATTCAATGTAATAAATAAGTGAATGAAAAGTATAAAGGAAGGAAAACGATATACAAACAATTTCCCTACCTTTGCATAGTTATATGCATGCCAGCAAAATGGTTCTTCTAAATCAACAGCTGGAAGATGCTTATTCATTTTCTCCATCAAGTATTCCTCTACATTAACAATATTAGTTCCCTGCTCTACTTCAGTATCGCTATCTTCATCGCCTATACCTCCTTGAACAGACCCAGAGTTAGCCAATGTTTGACTTTTCCATGGGGCAAACTTAACAGTTCCTGGAAAAGTTGCTTCAATACTCTTTGCACTGACCCCTCGACCACTCGGTATAATTTTCCATTCGACAGAGTGATCAGTGTGAGAAACCGTTCCAATAGAAGGCGTTCCTTCAAATGAAAATACTTTTCTTCTCGGAAATGGCATACTCACGGTACAAAATTCCATAGTCAATGGTGACTTGTAACCCTCCATCAAAGATAACTTGAATAAAAACGCACCTTCGTTTTCAGACACCATCGAAAGCTGGTAAAATCCCTTAATTGGAACTCCAATGGAACAAGGAGCTTGATATCGTAATAATACAAAATTACCAAGTGGAGGTGAAAACATCACCGCCTGTTTATCACCACCGCCACCTTGCTCAGGAACTTGAGCACAAGGATGAAACGATAATATCTCGACCCGTTTACTATCTAACCCAGTCAGTGGAAACAGGATATCGGGCAGTCCCTCTAATTCTGCCCGACAGTTTACTTGCCCGGATATTGATAAGCTATCGGGAATCTCATCTCGGTCATACATTGCTGCGTTAACAATCTCGTGAATTGTGAATAGCAGCCTCTGTTTTCCTTTATAAAGATACGGTTTCCAAGCAGGTTGCTTGCTGTCTGCTGGAGGTACATCAGCTGACAAGAAGCCATTGGTCCTAATAGCAGTAATATTCGAGTAGCTGAGGTCCAAGGGTGTACCTACATATGATTTCTTTTTAATAAATATACAGTATGCAATCAAGAGATTTAAGATGTGAATACACTTAAATTTCTGAATTATTAAACATATACTAACCAAACGGCATGGCAGTACTTATAAAGGTTCGGAGAGCATCTTTATCAGGGTTCCTGGGACCAATCTTTGGAGTGTCTGATGTACCAGAACCACCACCAATGGTGGTGGAATTAGTGGAAGCGGCAACTGGTGCTGCTACAGGTTTTGGTCTTGCAGAAATTCCAATACTACCAGTTAAGGAATCCAATAAACCTCCGACAGAAGGTCCTGCACTAACAACCACTTCTGGTTCTGGGAGATCAGATGTAACTATATCGCCTAGAACATGGGCCACCATGAACGCCCTGTAGTAAAAATATAATAACTTTTTTAATGTGAATGGTAAAAAAGAACCTTAATAGGATACTAGTCACATACGTGTTAACTTTATCATGTTATATCATTAGTTTTTGGGTCATTTTCCTGTTATAGAAGATTAACTTCTTGGTAGTAGTTTGTTAATTTTGTTGTTGACAACTTCTCCCATATGAGTTGGCACGAAGAATCATATTAAACTATTTTCTCATTTTGATGGCCATATGATCTAAACGGGCATTTGAGATTAAAGTCAATCCTGATGGTTTTGTAGCCCAGTTGAAAACTTGCATGGTTGCTATAGGTATGCTTAGACATATGGAGTGGACTTTTCAGAGACATTTTATCCTAGTTGCAAAACTTTCTTATGTCTGTGTTTATTTTTATTGGTTGCTCTTTGTATTCGGGCACTTTGTCATGTTGATATGAAGATGCATTATTTCATGGTGGTTTTACATAAAAAAGGTGTAAATGGAGCAACCACCTAAGTTTGTTGCTCAAGGGAATATGAGAGATTTTGCAAGTTTTTACATCATTTGATTCTAGATGTGTTTTATTGGTTAAATCATGAATGATATAGTGATTACCAAGAGTGATCAAGCTGGAATTGGAACATTGATAGCTTCAGTTGCCAGTTGGGGATTGCTTTCAAACAAAGGATCAAGCCTATTAAAACATTTGTTGAGAAACGATGTTACTCGCAGACTCGCGGTCGGAAAAGAATATTTATCCCTCAACAACGGCATGACGCGTGTGCACCTATGATACCAAATTTAAAGCTAGAAGTAGAAGATAGAGACTTGCTCAAGAATCCAGATAAATATAGAGATTTCCGAGAAACTGGCATTTTGATTTGGTTGGTCATATTCTAAGGTTTATAAAGAGTGTGCTAGGATGTGTCATCTTATATCAAAATCATGATCACCAGTTCACCACATACTAAGGTTTCACATATGTTTGCTTACAGCAGAGATCCTACAAACAAGAGCTCTATCACTAGTTATTGTGCATTTATAGGAGTAATTTTGTATATTCCCCATCAAGTGCAGAATCTGAATACAGGATTATAACATAAACCAGTATTTGACCATCACAATCACAAGTGGTATGTGCTTATGAATTATGAACTTAAATAGCTACACCATTTACTTAATGAGATTGGGTTTGCCAACGCAAAACCAATGACCTTTTGTGATAAACAATCATTTATATTACATAAAATTCATTGTTCCATGAAAGAATCAAACATACAGAAAACAGCTGTCATTTGACTCAAAGGAAAAGCTAGAGGACGGAACAATCACAAGTTCACAACTCCAAATGTTAGGACATGGAATAATCAGCCGAAGTGTTCAACAAGCAGGATATAAGGTAGGTTAATTGCAGTTGTACAAGCAAAGCATTATCAACATTTATGCTCAAGATTTAGGGAGAGTGCTACATCATACAATGTTTATCTTTTGAAGGATTGTTAGGGATTTGAGTTGATTCTCTTCCTTATTTAGATTCTAGCATGTGTATATATTTTATATGTATTGACATATTCATGATGTACAGAAAATAGTTTTATCCCGCATTTACACGTATGAAGTGATAAAAATCAGAGATACAATTATATGTACACAATTGATATGGATTTGTCAATAAAGCCATCTAAATAGTTATCAGTAGCAGTTAATTACTTCTTAGCCTATATGGCCAGTTAATGCAAGGACCTGTCCTTCTAAACTACATTTACGAGTACCTTCGAATTGCTTGGACTTCCAAAACACAGTGGAAGGTAGAAAGAATATTTTAACTAGATGATACAATTTAACATACAATAGATGCATGGAATAAAACGATTTTAGCAATTGAGTCATGTAGTAATGAATTTCACGATAACCACAGCAGAGAAAAAGGCATAAAATCAAAAGCAGTAGATTTGTTGAGACAAAAAAGAATATCTTGAGCAGCATATTGAAAGAAGCAAAATATTGATGCCTAAACACGATGCAATGAAGCGATAATCAGGGAAGTGGTCAATAATATTTACTTTTATCAATATATGAGTACTTATATTTGTTAGGGGGCTACAACTATAAAGAAAATAGTTAGTGGACAGAGCAATATCATATACACTTTGTAGAAGGACCTATGGAAATTAAATTTGCAAGTAACTTACCATACCCTGTGATGCATGGAAGTTGAAGCAAGAGGGACGACAAATTTCCATCAACTCCAACACCATTCCCACAATCAGACCTCTTACGTATTGTGTTGTAGGCTTTCAAATGATTAGGTTCGACCAAGGGCAGTACAAGGACATAATATTGTCCTTTAGCATGAAAAACCAGTGGCCAAAATGTATGTTCTTCCCCAGTTTCCTCTTTCTTAACATGCAGACCTACAATGTGACGCATAATTGGATCATCAACCCATGAATCTGATCCTTCTATTGACTGTTTGACCCGAATTCCATACCCAGGAGCAGACCCTTCCCTGCATTAAGTGGTAAATCAGTTAAGTGTTGCTAAGGACAACTTACAGCTGCACATATATGTATGCTTGTATCTGAACAAATTATCAAGTAACTTAAGGAAAACCCCAAGGAATTCTAAACATTTGCCGGTGATTATTGCCTTATGAATGTGAAGAGCATGTGAAATTAAGCAGTCCTATTAATATTACATGATCTATATATTGAAGTTTAGAAATCATTTCAACTTTTGTAGCAAAGATAAACGAGTAATAAATCTCTGGTACGGAATACCTCTTTTTTCGGTCCACGAACGCAGCAGCTAGCTCCGAATCCGTTGGAAGAGACGACGGCAACACATTTGAACCTTGATCATCCACAGACCTCTCATTTGCTTTCTTACAAGCAACACTCCAACGTCTCTCAACCACCGAAAACCTTCTGCTCAATTCCAAAAACAAAAGTATATATTAGACTCAGAAATTCAACAAGGAGTTGCGTAAAACTAACAAATCAGATCTGTTAAAAGTAAAACATAATGAAGCCCTAGGGGTTTATGAATTGAGTTGTTGAGATTACCGAGAGAAGACGACGGTGTCTTGATTGTTGAGGATCCACAGAGCTCGAATGTTGCAACTAGTGGGCATCGCGAATCTGTAAATTCTGGTGTTCTTTGAGACGTGGAGCAGCCTAACAACGTTCGTTTTAACCCCTTAACGGGTCTTGTTAGAGATATAAACTGCCAGCGTCCGAGCTTTGGAATTATAGAATCCGGTTTGTTTAGGATTTTAGTAGGCTCAGGTTCGAGCTCGACTTATTTAGGCTAAGGCTAAGATTATTTAGGATCTGGTATGATTTTAAAATTTTCATTGAAAGGATATATATAAATATGAATAAAGAAAAATAAAAAATTAAATTTGTTACATATAAAGTTCGTTTATGCTCGCAAGCTTAAAAGATCTCATTCTTTCGAGTTGGAGCTCATGCTTGTTTAATTAACTAGCATGATATCCGCGCAATGCGGAGGCAACTAATAATTTCTACTCGTTAACATGTCCGTTTTCAAGACGTAGAGAGTATAGTATTCATGTAATACGGAGACAGCGAATAATTTTTCCTTACTTTTTTGTTCTTCATAATTGGAAAAAATAAGTTATGAAAACATTTTTTAATAATTAAGTTAATTTGCATTGGTTTTAACTTTCAAAAAAATTGTATTGACTTTAATTTTCTTAAATATGTAAATTTTAGTTATTAAAATGGAAT
>JAUEJL010127039.1:0-11500 GCA_032274825.1 Drosophyllum lusitanicum | reverse complement strand
TACTAATTCACGGTTACCTCCAAAATGTGGCACCCAAATTCTAGATTGAAAAGTCTTTTAACCCATGACTGTCTTCACCAAGTTGATCTTTTAACTTGTTCATTATTTCGGCTTTTACGTTTTCTTCCTTTAGTGCCATCTGTTGTGCTTCCTTTAATCTTTCAATAATATCTGCAACCACCTAAGCTTCATAAACTTAGCTTCTATTGATGATCCTTTACGGCTCAAGGCATCCGCCACTACATTGGCTTTACTGGGATGATAACGGATTTCATAGTCATAGTCTTTAATTAACTCAAGCCAGCGATGCTGCCTGATGTTGAGTTCTTTCTGAGTAAAGACATATTGTAAACTTTTATGATTGCTGCAGACTACATATTTTGTGCCATAAAGATATTGACTCCACAGTTTCAAGGCAAACACCACAGCAGCAAGCTCTAGATCATGGGTTGGGTAATTGTTTTCAAAAGATTTTAATTGCCGAGAAGCATAGGCAATTACTTTATCACGTTGCATCAGAACACAAACCAGTCCAGAATGAGAAGCATCATAGTAAACCACAAAATCTTACGATCCATTAGGTAAGGTAAGAATTAAAGCTTCACACAATAACAGCTTCAAGGACTGAAAAGCTTTCTCCTTGGTTTCAGACCATACAAAGGCAACATCTTTCCGAGTTTGTTTTGTTAACGGACCAACAAGTTTAGAAAAATCATGGATAAACCGCCGATAGTAACCAGCTACGCCGAGAAAGCTCTTGATTTTAAAAGAAGTTCGAGGAACTCCCCAGTTCATTACAGCATCAAACTTTGCTCGATTTACTTTAACGTCTTCCCTGCAAATCACATGACCAAGAAAATGTACTTTCCGAAGCCATAATTCACATTTATAAAGTTTAGCATAAAGTTGTTCTTGTTTAAGAGTTTCCAGAACTTGATGAAGGTGTAGCTCATGGTCAGCTTCTGTTTTTAAATAAACAAGAATGTAATCAATAAATACAATTACGGATTTATTCAGGAATGGTCGATAAATGTGGTTCATAAGATCCATAAAAATGGTAGGTGCATTGGTTAAGCCAAATGGCATCACCAAGAATTCATAATGACCATATTGGGTTCGGAAAGCAGTTTTTGGAATATCTTCTTTATGAACCCTTACCTAATGATACTCCAACCAGAGATCAATTTTAGGAACACACGTTGCTCCCTGCAGTTGATCGAATAGATCGTCTATGCGTGGAAGAGGATACTTTTTTTTCACAGTTCGCTTATTAAGCTCCCTATAATCGATACACATACGCATAGTTTCGTCCTTCTTTTTGACAAATAAACTAGAGTTCCCCAACGAGAAGAGCTCGGGCGTATAAAGTCTTTGTCAAGTAGTTCTTGAATCTCAAACAACAAACAATCTGTTTCTGTCAGCAGGGGATCGCGCCGCGATCTTCTTAATAGATCTTGCCTCGACGCACGTATAGAGCAAAGACCAAGTTCTGCATAGTAGTTCCAAATTCAACCAAAACAATCCCAATGCGTTTTCACTCAATTTCGAAGGTTCACACACATCATATTGGAGTACTACAAGCTTACTAACACTTATGTATGTCATTCAAACAACCTAAACATAAATCAAACAAATTAATCATAAATGACCTATTTGAGCAAATTCTTGAATTCACCCAAAAACAATATTTTCAATCCATAATTATTACTCATAATCACTAGTAGATGTTGTAGAAACTAATTAGAACACACAAATTCAGTTCTTGAATCCAAATTCGGGTTTGACCCGTTTTGACCTAGAAACCCAAAAACTCAAGAACATGGAGGAGAACATGAACTTACTATGGAAGATGGAGAAGTTGAAGATGAACAGATCTTATTTCACAAAATTGATGTTGGATTGATGCTAGATTGATGCTTGAATGATTTCCACTTGATTTTCCGTCAAAGAACCCCAAGAACAAGGAAGTGTGTGTTAGTGTGTAGCTGTATGTGTGTGGCTGTGGTTGACCTAGGAGAACCGACCTTGGGTTCAAATATATCCACAACTGGTATTTCGTTCCCCTTTTCAACTTACAACTCATCACTCATTTACCCGTTTCGACTAACGGAGATATTTTCATAATCCTTATTCAAAACCATTTATTATTTTATTTATTTCATCTGTTTTTATTGTTATTTTCATAACTTCATTTAATAACTAATTTTCATATTTTATATTAATAACTAGAATATATACTTTATTAATTTATTCAAATTAACACACCTACCTATTTCGCGCACGACTAGGTCCGTTTTGAGGATGTTACAAATCTACCCTCCTTAATAGGATTTCGTCCTTGGAATCTGTTCAGCTGTGAACAACTGAGGGTATCGCGTCTTCATTTCATCCTCCGTTTCCCAAGTCATGTTAGGACCTAAGATGTGTTTCCATTTTACATGGACCAACTCGATTATCTTCTTACGCGGCTTTTTGATCTTTGTGTCAAGTATTTTAACAGGTTCTTCTACAAGATGCTTAGAAGAGTCAAACTTTAATTGTTGCAGTGGTAGGATTTGATCATCTTCAACTTTACACTTGCTTAGATAGCATACATTAAAAGTGTTATGAATTCCAGAGAGTTCAGGAGGCAATTCGAGTGACACAGTTTGATCGTTGACTTTCCGAATAATTTTGAACAGACCCATAAAATGCAGCCTCAACTTGCCTTTCTGTCCGAACTGAATAAACCCATCCAAGGGGAAACCTTCAAGAATACTCGATCACCTATATCAAATATAACGGGTCGGCGTTTAGGATCTGCATATATTTTTTGCTTGTGACGAGCAACTTTTAGTTTCTCACGAGCCACTTTAACCTTGTCGGATGTGATTTGCACGATTTCAGGTCCAACAAATTGCTTTTTATCGGATTCGAGCCAACAAGTAGTGGTGCGACAACGCCTCCCATAAAGCATTTCATAAGATGGCATTCCAATGCTAGAGTGGTAACAGTTGTTGTAAGCAAATTTAATTAATGGCAGATGAGAATCCCATGAACCACTGAATTCAAGTACACATGCGCGAAGCATGTCTTCCAAGGTTTGAATAGTTCTTTTAGATTGTCCATCGGGTTGAGGATGATAAGCAGTGCTTAGATGTACAGAGTGCCAAGTTCAAGTTATAGACTATGCCAGAAACTAGAGATAAATCGGGAGTCATGATCAGAAACAATAGAAGAAGGTAGGCCATGACATGACACAATTTTATTGATATAAAGTTGATCAAAACGAGTTAATGATGCAGATTCATTGGTGGCTAAGAAATGGGCACTTTTGGTCAAATGGTCAACAATGACCTAAATCATATCGTGCCCTTTAAAGGTTCTTGGCAACTTTGTTACGAAATCCATAGTAATGTGGTCCCATTTCCATTCAGGATTTTCAAGTGGCTGTAAATTGCCATAAGGCCTTTGAGGTTCAGTCTTGACTTGCGCACAGGTTTGACACCTCTCCACAAAGGAAGCAATGTCTCTGTTTAGAGTAGGCCACCAATACAATGTCTTTAATTTCGTAATACATCTTTGTGCTTCCCGGATGAATAGATAGTTTGGATTTAAGAGCTTCTTGTAATACTAATTCACGATTACCTTCAAAATGTGGCACCCAACTTCGAGATTGAAAAGTCTTTAACCCACGATTGTCTTCACCAAGTTGATCTTTTAACTTCTTCATTGTTTCGACTTTTAAGATTTCTTTCTTTAATGCCATCTGTTGTGCTTCCTCAATCTTGCAATAATATCAGGAACCACCATAAGTTTCATAAACTTAGCTTCTGCCGATGATTCTATGCGGCTCAAGGCATCCGCTACTACATTGGCTTTACCGGGATGATAACGGATTTCACAGTCATAGTCTTTAATTAACTAAAGCCAGCGACGCTGCCTCATGTTGATTTCTTTCCGAGTAAAGACGTATTGTAAACTTTTGTGATTGGTGCAAACTACATATTTTGTGCCATAAAGATAATGCCTCCACAGTTTCAAGGCAAACGCCACAGTAGCAAGCTCTAAATCATGGGCTGGGTAATTGTTTTCATGAGATTTTAATTGCCGAGAAGCATAGGCAATTACATTATCACGTTGCATCAAAACACAACCCAGTCCAGAATGAGAAGCATCACGGTAAACCACAAAATCTTCCGATCTATTAGGTAAGTTAAGAATGGGAGCTTCACATAATAACTGCTTCAAGGACTGAAAAGCTTTCTCTTGGGCTTCAGATCATACAAAGGCAACATCTTTCCGAGTTAGTTTTGTTAAAGGACCAACAAGTTTAGAAAAATCATGGATAAACCACCGATAGTAACCAGCTAAGCCGAAAAAGCTCTTGATCTCAAAAGGAGTTCGAGAAACTCGCCAATTTATTACAAGATCAACCTTTGCTGCATCTACTTTAATGCCTTCCCTGTAAATCAAATAACCAAGAAAATGTAATTCCCGAAGCCAGAATTCACTTTTAGAAAATTTAGCATAAAGTTGTTCTTGTTTAAGATTTTCCTAAACATGATGAAGGAGTAGCTCATGGTCAGCTTCAGATTTTGAATAAACAAGAATGTCAAACAATAAATACGATTACACATTTATCCAGGAATGGACGACAAACGCGGTTCATAAGATCCGTAAAAATGACAGGTGCATTGGTTAAGCCAAATGGCATCACCAAGAATTTATAATGACCATATTGGGTTCGGAAAGCAGTTTTTGGAATATCTTCTTTATGAACTCTTATGTGATGATACCCCAACCAGAAATCAATTTTAGAAAAACACGTTGCTCCCTACAATTGATCAAATAGATCGTCTATGCGTGGAAGACGATACTTGTATTTCATAGTTCGCTTATTAAGTTTTGTAATCGATACACATACGCATAGTTCCGTCCTTTTTGACAAATAAAACTGGAGCTCCCCAAGGAGAAGAGCTCGGGCGTATAAAGCATTTGTCAAGTAGTTCTTGAATCTGAGTCATCATCTCGTGAACTTCAGAAGGAGCAAGACGATAAGAAGCTTTAGCCACTGGGGTAGCTCTTGGGATAAGATCGATCCGGTATTCAACATTTCTGACAATTGGTAAGCCGGGCAGTTCATCGGGAAACACCACTGTGGTCTATCCACTACTTGTTGGCTCGAATCTAGTGAAAAGCAATTTGACGGGCCTAAAATCGTGAAAATCACATCCGACAAGGTTAAAGTGGCTCGTGAGAAACTAAAAGCTGCTCAATAACAGCTTGATAGACACTATCAGTGAACTACTTTACCGCTAGCGATCTCCACTATAAGTAGATTAGTTAATGCGGACACAGGTACTTGAAGTTTATCACGAAAAGACACACATACAAAAAAATAAGTTGCTTATGAATCAAATAATACATATGATGGGATATAACTAATAAGGAAAGTACGGGTGATGACATCCCAAGCCGCTTTGGCCTCCTCTGCTTTCATCTAAAACGCCCTCCCCTTTGCATGGGGGGCATCTTCCTTGGGGAGCTCAAGTTTTATTTGTCAAAAAAATGACGGAACAATGCGTATATATATCGATTACAGGGAGCTTAATAAGCAAACTATGAAAAACAAGTATCCTCTTCCACGCATAGACGATCTATTCGATCAATTGCACGCAGCAACCTATTTTTCAAAAATTGATCTCCGGTTGGAGTATCATCAGGTAAGGGTTCATGTAGAAGATATTTCAAAAACTACTTTCCGAACCCGATATGGTCATTATGAATTCTTGGTGACGCCATTTGGCTTAACCAATGCACCTACCATTTTTATGGATCTTATGAACCACGTTTGTCGTCCATTCCTGGATAAATCTGTAATCGTATTTATTGTAGACATTCTTGTTTATTCAAAAACTGAAGCTGACCATGAGCTACACCTTCATCAAGTTCTACAAACTCTTAAACGAGAACAACTTTAAGCTAATTTTCTAAATGTGAATTCTAGCTTCCGGAAGTACATTTTCTTGGTCATGTGATTTGCATGGAAAGCTTTAAAGTAGATCCAGCAAAGGTTGATGCTGTAACAAATTGGGGAGTTCCTCGAACTCCTTTTGCAATTAGGAGCTTTCTCGGCCTAGCTGGTTACTATCGGCGGTTTATTCGTGATTTTCTAAACTTTCGAGTCCTTTAACCAAACTAACTCAAAAAGATGTTGCCTTTGTATGGACTGAAGCCCAGGAGAAAGCTTTTCAGTCCTTGAAGCGGTTATTGTGTAAAGCTCCGATTCTTACCTTACTTAATGGATCGGAAGATTTTGTGGTTCATTGTGATGCTTCTTATTCTGGATTAGGTTGTGTTCTGATGCAACATGATAAAGTAATTGCCTATGCTTCTCGGCAATTAAAATCTCATGAAAAGAACTACCCAACCCATGATCTAGAGCTTGCTGCTGTGGTGTTTGCCTTGAAACTGTGGAGGCATTATCTTTATGGCACAAAATGCGTAGTTTGCACCGATCAAAAAAGTTTACGATATGTCTTTACTTAGAAAGAACTCAACATGAGGTTGCATCGTTGGCTTGAGTTAATTAAAGATTGACTGTGAAATCCGTTATCATCCCGGTATAGCCAATGTAGTAGAGGATGCCTTGAGCCGCATAGAATCATCAGCAGAAGCTAAGTTTATGAAACTTACGGTGGTTCGAGATATTATTGCAGGATTAAAGGAAGCAAAACACATGGCATTAAAGGAAGAAAACGTAAAAGCCAAAAAAATGAAGAAGTTAAAAGATCAACTTGGTGAAGACAGTCGTGGGTTAAAGACTTTTCAATCTCGAATTTGGGTGCCACATTTTGGAGGTAATCGTGAATTAGTATTGCAAGAAGCTCATAAATCCAAACTACCTATTCATCCACGAAGCATAAAGATGTATTACCATTTGAAGACAGTGTATTGCTGGCCTACTCTAAAAAGAGATGTTGCTTCCTTTGTGGAAAGGTGTCAAATCTATGTACAAGTCAAGATTGAACATCAAAGGCCTTATGGCAATTTATAGCAACTTGAAATTCCTGAATGGAAATGTGACCACATTACTATGGATTTCGTAACAAAGTTGCCAAGAACCTTTAAAGGGCACGATATGATTTGGGTTATTGTTGACCGTTTGACCAAAAGTGCCCATTTCTTAGCCACCAATGAATCTGCATCATTAACTTGTTTAGCTAAACTTTATATCAATGAAATTGTGTCACGTCATGGCCTACCATGTTCTATTGTTTCTCATCGTGACTCCCGATTTATCTCTAGTTTCTAGCACAGCCTGCAACGTGAACTTGGCACTCGCGTTCATCTAAGCACTTCTTATCATCCTCAGATCGATGGCCAATTTGAAAGAACTATTCAAACCTTGGAAGACTTGCTTTCCGCATGTGTACTTGAATTCGGTGGTTCATGGGATGCTCATATGCCATTAATTGAATTTGCTTACAACAAATCTTATGACTCTAGCATTGGAATGCTACCTTATCAAATGTTTTATGGGAGGCGTTGTCACTCCCGTACTTGTTGGCTCGAACCCAATGAAAAGCAATTTGCCGGACCTAAAATCGTACAAATTACATCCGAGAAGGTTAAAATGGCTCGTGAGAAACTAAAAGCTACTCGTGAGAGACAAAAAATATATGCAGATCCTAAATGCCGACCCGTGATATTCGATATAAGCGACCGGGTATTCTTCAAGGTTTCTCCTTGGAAGGGTTTTAGTCTGTTCGGACGAAAAGGCAAGTAGAGTCCGCGTTTTCTTGGTCCATTCAAAATTGTTCGGAAAGTCAACGATCAAACAGTTTCGCTCGAATTGCCTCATAACACTTTTAATGTATGCTATGTGCGCAAGTGTAAAGTTGAAGATGATTAAATCCTACCGCTTCAAGAATTAAAGGTTGACTATTCTAAGCGTCTTGTAGAAGAACCTGATGAAATACTCGATACAAAGATCAAAAAGCAGCATAAGAAGATAATCAAGTTGGTCCTTGTAAAATGGAAACACAACTTAGGTCCTAACATAACTTGGGAAACGGAGGATGAAATGAAGGCGCGATACCCTCACTTGTTCACAAGTGAACAGATTCCGAGGACGGAATCCTCTTAACGAGGGTAGATTTGTAACATCCTCAAAACGGGCGTAGTTGTGCGCGAAATAGGTATGTGTGTTAATTTAAATAAATTAATAAAGTAAATACTCTAGTTATTAATATATAATATGAAAATTAGTTATTAAATGGAGTTATGAAAATAACAATAAAAATAGATGAAATAAATAAAATAATAAACGGTTTTGAAAAAGGATTACAAAAATATCCCCGTTAGTCAAAACGGGTAAATAAGTGTTGAGTTGTAATTTCAAAAGCGGAACAAAATACCCATTGTGGATACACTTGAACTTACAAGTTGGTTCTAATGTTACCCACACACACAGACACTTACAAACACACACTCTTCTGTTTGTTCTTGGGTTCTTGAAGAAGAAAACCAAAAAGGAAATCACCAAGCTTCATTCTAGCATCAAATCCTAGAGTATAAATCAGTTCCTAATCCATCTTCATCTTCTCCATCTTCCAAAGGAAGTTCATGTTCTTCCATGTTCTTCATTTTTGGTTGTTTAGGTCAAAACGGGTCAAGCATAAATTGACCTCAAGAACTAAAATTGTATGCTTCAATATGTTCCTACAACACATATAGATTGTATGGAACTCAAGTTATGGATTAGAAGTGTTGGTTTTACTCAAATTCAAGAAATGGTTCAAATGGATCAAAAATGGTCAAAAATTAAAATAGCTATCAAGGTTTGATTTTTATTGTTTCAATCAGTTCCAATAGCTTGTACAAATCATGGTAAGTAAGAATTATGGATTAGAGGTATTAGAATTGATGAATTCCAAGAATTGACACAAATGAACATTTCTTGGTTAATTTAAGTTGGATTTTTGATTGAATTAATTGAGTGTGTGTTTTGGATGTTAGAAAGCTCCTCCATGTGTTAAATGATGTTGATAATCACTAAAAATTGGCTAAAGTAGAATTCGTATTGAATTGGTTTGGATTGCACTTGCTGTGCACAAACAGAAAGCTGTCTGTGCACACGTCGCGGCGCAATCCCCTTGCAGACATCACGATTTGTTGTCTCTTTCGTGTTCTGATGTATGGGTTAATGTTATAAGTTAGTATATAGTTTAAGGGCATTATTAAGGGATTAATATCAATATTGTAGTTGTAGTACCTGATGTACGATTGCACTTGCTGTGTAGAAACATAAAGCTGTCTGTGCACACAGAGCGGCGCGACATGTAAGGGTCGCCACGCGATCCCCCTGCAGAGATCACCATTTGTTGTCTCTTTCATGTTCTGATGTATGGGTTAATGTTATAAGTTAGTAAATAGTTTAAGGACATTCTTAAGGATTAATATCAATATTGTAGTTGTAGTACTTGATGTGTTGATGTCTAAGTGTAAAGGATGTATTATAGGTGAATCCAACGACCAAGAAGAGCCGGAACATTATATTTGCTTCTTGTAACTTTATAGGTGAGTACCGGTTTTCATGAGTTTCAATAAAGAGGGATTAAATGTTAATTAACTAATCTAATTAATCAAACGCCATTGTGAGCCATATGTTGTAGATCCTAAAGCTTCAGATATGAGATAGAAATAAGAAATTGAGTATTACCATGTTGCCTTGATACGTTATACATGTATTCACATACGTGTGCCCGAGGTATGATATGTATTATTTAATATCTGTTTGTTATGAGATACATGCATGCTATTGGACCTGGAATGTGTTATTTATGTGATACGTGGTTATCTGGACAATGGTGGTTGTATGGTTAAGGTCAGTCATGGATTGGATCCCACGGGACCTTCGGGTCAAAGTTCGGGGTCAACGGTGACTCGAGGGTCCATTCCGGGTTGTAGGTTCTGCAGGATCACCGTTCCTTAACGTATGGGGTACTTGGCTGCTCGCTGAGCCCAAGAGAGCCTACGGCTTTGTAACGTGCATGGTGCACCGCTATTTGGTCACCCAAGAACGCGGTTGGTTATGTTTGATACCTCAGTCATGGTCGTTGAGCTAGACTAGCTATCACGCGAGATATGACACTTACTGATCTTATCAGCAATCCACTATGTGTTAGGATAGCATTGTTTTCTTATTCCTTTGTTGTGGCTCACTTTATTGATACTTGTGTTTAGCCTGTGCTCACTAGCTACTTATAGCTAATATTGTGTTGTTTTTCCCATGCACAGGTAAGGATTAGGTGGCCTGGTGAGAATGGGTTACCTACCGGTGGTTTGTATGTACTTTTGGAGGAACACTTCTTTGTTGTTACAATTACTTTATATATGGTCGGTTAGTAAGTTGGAGTAACACCATGGGATCCTGGACTTGGCAGTTTTGGGTTGTATAAATTGATAGCCAAGTCTGTGTTTCTAAATATGTAATAGTTAGTAATATTTGTTTAAATTTTCGCTGCTTATTTTGGGGTTGATTGATTAAACAAACAGGTTATGGAAATATTCTATTTAAAAATGGACCCACGCAGTTTAAAAACTCGAATATTACTAATTTCATTTATTTTAAAAAGCGGTGTTAGAAATAGGTATCAAAGCCTAAGTTAGAGGGAATTGGATATTTGAAAGAGTGTTCAGTCTCAAACTCGGGCCCGGCCATTGTTAAGTGTTCCGTGTGAGGTAATTGGGGTTGAGTGTGAGCATTATGTGATTACTGCATGCTATTAACTAACTTATTATGTTGATAATTTTTCCTTTTGTATAGTATGTTGAAACGAGATGTAAAGTCAGCAAGGTAGTACCAAGCAGGCCCTGAAAGAAATAGAAGATGAGGTTTACCATACTCATTCTCAAGCTGAGGATGAACCTTCCCAACAACATAAAGAAGGTTCGAGACCTGAACAGGGTCAGGAGGCGTATATACGACGCGTAGAAGAAGAGCTCCGTCAAGCAAATGAGCTACTATTACAGACAGCCTTGGGTAAAATTCATAAGTCCTGTTCTTTCAAGAAATTTCTTTCTTGTAAACCTCCCACATATGAGGAAAGTGACGACCCCTTAGTTACGATTCGGTGGCTCCGAGAAATGGAGCAAACTTTTGAATCTTGTGAGTGTGTACCTGAGTATTGTGTTAATATGCGATTGGGATGTTGAAAGTCCGAGCCATATTTTGGTGGAATACTATGAAGGCTTCTGTTAGTAAATAAGTGTTGAGTGCTTTAACTTGAGAGAAACTTTCTAAAAAATTGTTGAAGAAGTATTGTACGTATTACGATATGGAATGGATTAAGCGGGAGTTCAACAATCTCCAAAAAGGGGATAAATCTATTGTTGGGGATATAATCACTTCACCCTTATAATCAACTCTGTCTATATTAAAACATAGAATTTGATGATAACCAAACCCTACTTTCAGTATGACTTAGAAAGTATTCAAACATGTGTTGTTTGA
>JAUEJL010127038.1:0-23745 GCA_032274825.1 Drosophyllum lusitanicum | reverse complement strand
CCCAATTGGGTGTTTTGGTGTTCCCATTGGGTTCCATGCCAACCCAACATCGGGTAAGGGACCGATGCGGGTGGTCTTATAGGGTTGGGTTTTCAGGTGAAGATTATGTTTAAAAAACCGACTAACCCGACCTGACTAATCCAAAACGGGATCTATTTAAACTGGTTAACACCCCTATATGGAACACTGAATCGGGTTTTAAGTTTGAATTGGAAGAGGTAGAATGGTAAAAATGATAAATTCCATGTTTAAGGATTTTGAAATCCTAGGGGGGGGGGGTAGTTCTTGCATTTCTAAAATCCCTAACTCAAAGGATTTCTTGGGATTTTGGGAAAATCACATCATTTGAAATCCCATACTTATTTCAACCAAACGCAAATTCTTGAAAAACGGCAAACCAAATTGGGACTATGATGTTTTCAAATTTCATAAAGAAAAATTATATTTTCTCTTACCTTATCTTCCTACCTACTTGATACTTGACATATGTAATGTATTAATTCTTTTTCTCATCTATTTTATTAATTTTAACACTTATAATAATTAAATAAATAGAAAGATTTAATAGCAGGATAATAAAATCTCTTCTAAGAATTAAATACAAGAGCTCAAATCCTATTGTTATAGTTCCATAGTAGGCAAATAGTTTTAGGCCCAAAAGGTCTGACCCATATACTGATCCAAGGTGGGTTGACTCATTTATAAACATTGGCCATAATTTCACAGCCGTAAGATGTAAAATTATGATGATGCAACAGTTAGATATCATGTCCCGCGATGTACTGGAACATATATAGGCCCCTCATTTGTAATTTGAAATCCTCTCCCTCTCGCTTAAAGAGACGTTATACCTTTTTTGGCATTTTCTATGATTTTTATTTCTTTATCATTTCAAAAAAAATTCCGATAAATAATTACATTTAAAATAATAAATAAACAACATTTTTTTTAATAACCTGCCGGTTTCAAGCAATTTGATATCCCCATTTAAAGCTTTTGGATTGAAAACCAATGCGACCACTCAAAAAAATATATACACACTATACACAAGATTGAGGTTTCTCTTTCTCTTTCTTCAATAACGTTCCAATTTCTCTCAAAATCTCTGCAAGTTCAAATCTTTCTACACAACTCGGAAGCTTCGAGGTTTACAAGAGCGAAAATGGTGAAACCCATTTGTCGATTTAGTTGCCTTCGTCTTTAGGTAATGTTCTTGATTCTAGGGTTTGTGTAATTTGATGAGTTCTCGATATTTCTTTCTGGATTTTGGTTATTACACTTGTTACTGTCCGATCATGGATTTCTGTGCTGTTTTGACCATTTTTTTATACTGAATCGGGTTTAGGTTTGTTAAATTTTGATGATTTCGTGAATCTCCCGCTCAGAGTTCCAATTATTGTAAGTGAATTGTGGTTAATTGACCAGTGTTTGTGGAGTATATATATGGTGAAGACTTTTACTTTGCCTAATCTTGAGTTCGTGTGAAGTCTTGCGTTTGCTTCTGATAATTTGGGATTGTGATCAATTGACATTTTGCAGAGTATGATGTCCAAGGTGAAGAGGTTTACTGTGTAGAATAAAGGGGTTTGGAGATGTTTTATCGGGTTTGATCTTTTCTGTGATTGATTGTTTTGTTTGTGGTCAATTTGACTGTATATGTCAACCCTGAAGTCAAAGGTGAAGGCAATTTCAACGTATATGACTATTATAAATGTTTGTTTTGAGGTTAAAGGAACATTGTAGCATTTGAACAATAATTGCTCCCTGATGTTGCAATCTGTACAACTTTGCTGATTATGGTTTGTTTAATACTTTAATTCATTAAACTTTTGGACACTTGGCTGAACTTGAAATTCTGAAGTGGACTTTCGTCTTTCAAACCGTTTTGATTAATTTGAAGTTTTTATCAAACAGATGATATCAATATTAAACTTCGTTACATTTTCTACAAATCATGGGATAATGGCATGTAAGTAGCTTTAAAATAGATATCAGTTTTGCAACTAGAAAGTGTTACAACATTTCATGACAAGATGTGTAGTAATCTTAGTTTGATCTTGAGGGTCAAACGAGTAGATGTTTCATTTTAAAATTGACAACTGTTGTTTACCTTGCCGACATAAGATCGATCACAGAAGTGAAGGATATAAAATGTTTCTAATAAAGATCAAATTTGCAGACCTGCAAGCGTCTATGTTAATTTGAAAGTAGAAAACACTATGTTTGACTATATGAACAGAATTCAACCATTTTTGTGATGAAAGCAGAATATCTTATCTAGTATCTATTCAATTTGTTAGTCTTCTAACATACGATGCCCTTGTAGACGTTATTCATGTCACACTGTCTTCTTTATATATTATTCATCATTGCCTTAAACTAACAACCTATTGATTGAATCTAGTTATTGAAATACGCAGATGGATGTTGGTTATTGTACAAAGTTTTAGTGGCAGCCGTTTTTTAGATCCAGCATAAAGATATGGGCGGTCAAAAACATGGCTCAAAGGGTGGTGGCGGCAGTGGTTACGTTGGTGGATTTCTCCATCTATTTGATTGGAATGCAAAATCTCGGAAGAAGTTGTTTTCAAGCAAGTCAGAATCACCAGGTATGATATGGAAGCTTGGGTAGTAGGTGAAAACTGGCCAAGTTTTGTAAAGGTTGATTGAAATGGGTCGGGTTCAATTTACTCAGGACACATTCTGTCCAAAGTTCAATTTTATTCCCCAAAATATTGGGTGTTGCAATTATACAACAATACTCAGTCCCCTCTTGGGCAGGGTATGAGGGAGGTAGGATTTAGACACTTATACATTTATTCAAAGGTAGAGACTGCTTCTAGATAGACCTCCTGCATAAATCAAGATAAAAATCAAAATTATCAAAATAATTATAAAATTGAAATATATTGTTTAAATAATAATCCTTTATTTTGAAAATATGATTTGGGATGTGATACGAGTTAAAATACACTTTGGGTGAGTGGTGACTTACGACCCGTTGAATCGACAATTTATAAGCAAATGGGTTGAAATCGTCACCTTAAAATATATAAGCCTGTGTTTGATTCTTACCTTCTGTTTCTATAACTGCCTTTTATAAATGTTTGTAGAACAACCGAAGCAAACAAAGAGAACCGATGGCAACATGCCAGTGACTCGCTTCAGTACGGTACGCACTGTTTTTCAATTTTGACTTTGTGAATGAACTGTTTGATCTTAAAAGTCAAAGTCAACTCAACTCTAACTGTATACAGATGGACGAAGATGACATGATAGGAGGTTTGAGTTTGAAAGGAAGTAGTGACTACAGTTGTGCAACTTCAGTAACCGATGAAGACGGTTATGGCATCAAAGCTCCCGGGGTCGTTGCAAGGCTTATGGGGTTAGATTCACTGCCAACTTATAATTTCTCGGATACATACTCAAACCCGTCTTTTGACTCTCAGTCTCTTAGAGAATCGACTGCAAATTATATTAGAAAAGACCCTGAATTTGAGCAAATGGATTGTCAAATAGAGACTGTTCATAGAGCCACAAAGGTCAAACCTCAACAGAGGGTGATAGGCAGAGCGATAGAGAAGTTTCAAACCGAAACCATACCCCCAAAATCTGCTAAATCGATCCCTATTACTCAACATAGACTCTTATCTCCTATAAAAAGCTCGGGATTCATGTCCTCGAATAATCCCGCTAGTATAATGGAAGCTGCATCAAAGATACCTCTAGTTGGATCATCATCGCCATTACCTTCATCTTCAGTCCCATTTAGAGTGAAAGTTTCAAGGGAGAAAACGGAGAATTCCACTAGAAGACCCAAGATTCCCGAGCCTTCTCAAAGGCCATTAGAATAAAATGTTAAGAATCTCAAAAGTCAGCAATCTTTAGAACCGAAAAAGTCAATCTCATTAGCTCTTCAAGCTAAGGCTAATGTTCAAAAACGTGAAGGGTTGAATCATCGGGCACAACCGATTAGAACTCAGTCAAATACCGAAAGAAATCCACAGAAGAATCCTGTTTCTTCAAATGTTTTAAAGCAGAACAACCAGAAACAAAATAGCTTAGTTGACCGAGGAAAGTCAACCCCAAAATCTTCGTGTCCTACAGTCGGTCCACAAGCAAGAAAGCCAGTTTCTCAGAAAACGAGCCATAAAAAGGAACCGTACTCTGTCACCCGAAGAAAACGTTCTATGGAAGACAGTGATAATAGTAATAATAATCATGCCGAGAAGAGTGCTGTTCGGGACAAAAGTTACAGAAACAATAGAAGTGATGTTGTTTCTTTTACTTTCACAGCTCCAATTGCACGCCCAGTGATCTCTAACAATGGTTTGCTGCCCAATAATCAAAGTAAAAACACACCCGATTTGACGAATAATCCTTCAAACTCGTCATCTTTGACATATAATGTGATTGGAGGTGATGCTTTAAGTGCCCTTTTGGAGCAAAAACTAAGGGAATTAACCGGTAATCCTGCATCTGCTTCTCAAGATTCGTTGTTAGCAACAGAAACCGACACTATGGATGATTCAAGTTACGGGTTTTCTTCATACAAGCCTGATCAGGTATGCCATGAACAAAATTCACGAATTTTATATGATAATAGTAGTTCACCAATGATACTCTGTTCTTTTTTATGCTCTCAGGACCAGGATACAATCACTAGAGAGGATTCAAGTTACGGGTTTTCTTCAAATGATCCTTTAGAACTTATGAAGAAACATTACAAGCTTGATCAGGTATGTTGTGAACAAGATACTGCAAGTGTTGAATGTATGGTTCTTGAGGTTTCTACATAATCAGTCTGATATCTTTGGATGTTTTTTTCAGGATCAGGATTCAAGTTACGGGTTCTCTACAAATAATCCTTTAGAACTCATCAAGAAGCATCACAAGCTCGATTTGGTATGTCCTAAACAAGATACAAATCTTTTTATACGTAAAGGATCTTCTAGTTTCTAACCGATTAATTTGATCTTTTGTTATGTAATTTAGGGCCAAGATCTAACAAATAGAGATGATCCAAGTTATGGGTTTTCTCCAAAGAATCCTCAAGAACCTACGTTTCGTGACTATGAGTATCGGAAGTATCTGTGTGGCAGACAACCAAGCCCAAGCTCGGTACTTGAACCATCTTTAATAACCGAAAGTTGTAATTCTTCAGATACCGCTGATAGTTGCAAGCAAAATTCGACTTCTGTTCAAGCAAAATTTAACTTCTCTGCTTCAAGCTTTTCAAACCCAAGCCCAATGGATGTCGATACCGAGTTACAAGACTCTGCATCTTCAATCACAACGATCGCCAAATGGGAACCGGATTACATAAAGGAAGTCCTTTCAAATATCGAGACCATGTTTGTAGATTTCACCATAGGTAAGACGCGAAAGATTGTGAACCCACGTGTGTTTGATCGGTTAGAATTCAGTAGACCAAATCAAGAAGTGGCTAAGTTAAGGCGCGAGCTCGTATTCAACTGTGTGAGTGAGTGTATGGAGACGCGGTGCAGGGTGTGGGCCAAAGGGCTAGCCACTGTGAAAAGACCAGACCGGTTAGCTGAAGAAGTCTACCAAGAGATAACGGCGTGGGAAGATATGAAAGACAGTATGGTGGATGAGCTCGTTGACAAGGATATGAGTGGTCAAAATTACAAAAAATGGCTCGATTTCGATGTTGAAGCGTTTGAAATCGGGGTAGAGATCGAATCCCGATTACTTGATTGTTTGATCAACGAGGTAGTCGATGATATCTTAGTTCTCTAAGAGAATCAAGTCGGTTTTTTTTAAGTTTGAACATGTTTTACTTCATTTTCAGACAGTTCTTTTTGAAGTCGATGGTCTCGAGTTGTACATTTTTTTTTCTTTTTTTTTAAAAGGTAAATTTTTCCCGTCATCAATAATGACCGAATCCAAAACAGTGTACAAGTCATCTTACATAATATATAAAAAGCATTTGGAATCGTACATTTTTGTGGCGGGAAAAATATATACCTTGCATTTAATTATTTAAAAATCTTGATGATGAGGTTGAACACTACAAATTTAGAACAACGTGTAACTTGTATTTTATTATATTATTATAAGTTATTTTTCTTTTTATGGTTTTCAGATTATTCAAAAACCAGACCGGTCCCTCACGAAACGCATGATAATTTATAACATCATCATTTTCACGTGACTTCCTATTTTACTCTCATTAATGTAATTTATACGAGACGAAATTTGATTAAATGATAATATATAAGCAGTGAGTTGAGTAGTAGGAGAGTGATGTTCATGTGATGGCGGGGTGGTGTGGTGTGGTGTGGTGTGGTGAAATGTACGTAGCAAGTATTGGAAGTGTGATGCGGTGGCTTATCTTTTACTCTTATGATCCTAAGAGCCGGGCCTGTCATGGCGCCTTATCACGCTTGATGTCCACTAGGTGTCCTCATCCTTCTCATGTCATCGGTATCCTCGTCTTACCTATGACGAGCATAATAGATCATTTACCATTTAAATAAAATAAACTACCCTTAACGGCTATATTGCAACGGTAGAGATCATGCAACGGGTATAAACTCCTTGGTTTTATGGTTAATCTCTTATCGGAGGTTACTTATGATGGTGTGTGTAGAGAAATCGTATATGATTCGGTTTTATTCATTGACTTCTTGCTTTCTTTGTCCTAATTATTCTTCTTTCTTTTTTTATAAGACAATGGAACTAATAAAAAGACCATATTTTAAAATAAATTGTCAGAATTTTGGGAGGTTATATAAATTAGAAATGAACAAGATATAGTCTAAAAAAAACACACACACGTATATATAATAAATAAGAAATAAAACTACGGTATGTTTATATTTTGAAAAAAGATTTTTTTAGCTCTTATGTCTACGGACATCGTAACATCTCACTATCCTATATCATATCTATTTCTCCCTCTGCACTCACAATTTCTCCTTCTACAATCCGTCAATCCCTCTAGGGTCTCGACTTCTACTCTTTTGATAAGGCTTGGGTTTGGGCTGCTATGATTTACGCTTCTCCTTCTTCTCCTTCCACACTCCCAATAGGGCTACAATTAATGTTATGATTTCTACTTCAACTTATGTTGCTTCGATAGGGATAGGGATAGGGTTTGTTACGGTTCATATAAAAGTGAGTGTAAAAGTTAGTGTTTGGATTCTCTTTAACCTCTTATCCGCAGATATGAAAAAAAAGACATCAACCTTTTAGGTGACATTGCAAGTGTGCATCCTAAGCTGATCATATCCGTTTTGATATTCTAAACAACTTTAAAACAAGTTTATGGAATTGAATCGCTTCAAAATCAGTTTTAAATAAAATAAGCATCAACTGTGCGTTTCACAAGTTGATTATATCATCTTTGCACATTATGAATAACTTTAAACAAACAAATGCACATGTGCATCTCAAGATTTTCATCTTTAAAAAAAGAGTTAATTGGTCAAATGGTCCTTTAACTTAGCTATTTCTGTCGATTTAATTCTTTAACTTCAAAAGTGGTGAAGACTATCCTTTATGAACCATTTTGTGACGTGTTTCGTCGTTTCTAATGGATTCCGTTTATCATCTCTGTTAAGTCAGAGTAAAATGACAATTTTACCCTTATTAAATTACTATATATATAATTATATATAATTAAGACACTTCTCTCTTTCTCTCTTCCTCTCTCTTTCTCTACACATCTCTCTCTCTTCCTCCCACTTTTGTCATTTCTGAAACCACCACCACCATCGAACACTACCACCGTCACCGCACCAGGTCTCTTTCTCTCTTCCACTCTCACTCATAACATGTCTCTTTCCTCTCTCTCTCTCTCTCTCTCTGCGTCTCTCTTACAGTTACTGCCACCTCTTTGGCTAACCACCAGTATAGTCAAAAAGACCCATCAAGAGAGATCATTAGGGTTTTTTGTGTGATTTCCAAGAAATGGGGATGAAGATAGAGGAACCCACACATACACATATTTTTAGAGATCTATCAAAACTAAAAAATGATTTATACCAAATCTCTCTCTCTCTCTCTCACCATTCATATTAATCTTCCTTCCCAATCTTCATCCCTAAAAACGATCTATAAATAATGGATCTTTCGAAGGTTTTAACGGATTCCGTTTGATGATAACAAGGGTTTTGATTACCGAGGAGGCGGTGATGGTTAAGATGGCGGAGGTAATGCTTGTTTTAAGTTTTGGTGGTGGTTGTGGTGTGTTCAGATCTTCCAAATTTGGTGGCGGTGCTCAGATTTTGTGAGGGCGGCGGCGGTGGTGGTTCTAGGATAAAAATGGGTAAAGAGGAGAGTGAAAGAGAGATGAGTGAGCTAAGAGATTGGTGGTAGTGGATGGTGGTGGTGGCGGTGGTTCTTGAGAGGGGGAGAAGAGTGAGCTGAGAGATTGAAAGTGAGAGAGAGAGAGAGTGTGTGTGTGTGTGTGTGTATGTGTGTGTGTTTAGAGAGAGGCAGAGTATAAGAGGTATATATATATTTTTTAAAAGATGATAAATATATTATTTTTAATAATTAAAAATTAAAAAGGGATAAAAAAACTAAAATGCCCTTGATTTAACTGACCAAACAAACATCCAACATTAAAAATGATCAAACTAGTCACAAAATAGTTCATAGAAGACTATTTTCAGCACATTTGGAATTAAAGAACTAAATTGACAGAAATAACTAAATTAAAAGATCATTTGATCAATTAACTCTTAAAAAAAATTAGAAACTAAGTATGAAATGTACATCTGAATCACACACTAATCATTTTTGATTTGTATATTTTGAACAACTTTAAACAAGTTAATACACGATTGCATAAACTTGAAAAACAAACTAAGCAAACAACTATGAGTTGTGCATATGTAATTGGGCACACAAAGCGATTTGAATATTTTGAACAACTTTAAACAAGCATATGAACTTGAACATCATTTTAACAAAATAAGAAATCAACTTTGAATTGCAAATGTGCATCACAAACTTATCGTATCAGCTTTAAACAACCAAAAGTCATAGATGCATATATTTTTTAAACATTCATGATCATCTCAAATTGTGCAATTAAGTTTAAAACAATCAACATGTGGATCCTTAAAAAGAAGAGCAAGAAGTAACATTGTGTTCAGACACCTTCATAATATAGGCTCCTTTTTTATGTTATATGTAAACCCTAATCTAGAAATTTGTTAGTCATGGAGGAAATAAATATTTGTCAAAATGAAGTTTTGAGAAAATAGTTAATGTGTGACTTGGCAGTATTATTACATCTTGAAAAGCTTCTTTGTTGATATAATTTTGAGAGTATTCATGATTGTAATTTTGTGCCACGATTTTTTATTTGCTCAATTTAGGACTCATACGTGTGATGAACATACTCCAATGTAACGTTTGTTTATAGGTTCATTTGTGTGACCAAAGAACCCTAGACTCATAGACCGGACCGGAAATATGTATATTGAGTCGACTGTTACTCCAAGTCTCCAAGAGAGTTTGTCGTGTTTTAGGATAAACACTGTTTTGCTATCGTTTAGGTCTCACGTTTAATGGAACCTCTCGTTCCAATGTCAAAATGGAGTGTTACATTTTATTTTTGAACAGCAAAACTTACACACCAACTAAACTACTCGTAAATCTACGTCTTGTTCAAAATGAGACTTGAACCTCAAGAGCTTAGGATTAAACACCTGGTATCACTAAGCCAAATACCTTTCGATAGAACAGGGTGTTACTTAACACATAATTTTATCATTATAACCAACAATACATTTTACACATAAATATCATTATAACCAACAGTACATTTTACACATAAATAAGTCTCCCACCATACGCACATAAACCAGAAAAAGAAAGCAATCAGAAAAATAGAGTGTTAAAAAGAATGAAAGATGAAAGGCCAACTAGTATTATATGGTATGAATTTTTGTATGAATTGCTTTCATATGTCTGAATGTGCTGAGCCACATTGAAATCACCTGCAAAAACCCCAAATAAGAATTAAAATGACGTGGAGGTTATTTTTCATACAATATAGTTCAACTTTAAATATTTTATACGAACACAGTTTAAGCAAAATCCCTAAACAGTAACCGCCAGGTCGGGGTACATGTCATACTTCTACACACGATAGAGAGACCGCTTCTAAAAAATTATGGTGTTCTTTTCATATTTTATCATAGTTGATGATTTCTTTACCAGAAAATCAAATGGGTTGAAAATGTTGATATCATCTAGCAAATTAGCAAACTGACTACTCGTTGACAGCATTGCAAGAATGAACAGTTGTGAATAATAGGATAAAAATGATCATTTTTTGGCATTTGTTGTATAAAAACCCATTTTTCTTTTTCTTTTTTATAAAAAAAGATGGTTAATTTGTAACTAATGACCAAGAAAGTTGAGAAAATAAGCAGATGAATTTTGTGGTTACCTCTGTGTGGACCATAGCTACAGCCTGATTTCATTGTTTCTTTCACATCCTTTATGGTAGCACGATTATAGAAAATAAAGCGTGATAAAATATCATCAACGCAGTCAAGTACGAGGTGTGTCTCCTTTATGCATGGCCCGTTACAAAATTCATCGGTGTACTCAGGAGGCACGTTGAGTTGACCACTCTGGGTCAACCTATAAGACTCTCCACAGCTGCTGTAAATCTGTTATGAACCGAATAATATGATTCATTAAATCATTTCTATGAAGATAAATTGAAATTTTCTTATGAGATCAACCTAATACGGTTTGACAGTTAGACTTCATAATTTAAATGTATTTTTTTATAAATTTAACACCAACATCTCTGGATGTGTAGTAGTTTTCACAGAGTTCAATATGCCTCGTTTGACCTTGAATGGAAAAGCCTTAAAACTATAAAGCATTTAGAAAAGAATTAATTACGATAAAATATGCACTTTTCTCGTGAAAACTTACATTTTTCTCACTGAAACATTGAAGGGCCTTCGCAATAAACTCTTCAGTTTCGTCACTGCCACCACTTCCGCCAGTCACCCCCACACCACCTCCAGCTGCAGCACCTGGTTCGGGTAAATATCCAATCCCAGTTCCAGCAATTCCTGTTTCACTTTGCCCTGTAACATATCAATTTCGTCAAACAAAATTAGGGGCAAAATTTCAAAATTTCTCAGCTGTTCATCGAAGGATACCTAATTTGAAACAGAAACAAATGACAAACAGGGGAAGGAGAGCTAGAAGCCATTGATTAACGCAGACGGGGGAAGCCATGCTAGTAAGTCAACAGAAATGAGTGATCAAACATACATACATAGTGAATAATATCTGCCATTTATTACAAAGGTGTTGAACAAAATTTCATCTTTGTGGTTAAAACCAACCAAGACTGTTAAAAGGAGTGTAAACAAAGATTCAATGAACGTGTAAGAAACATATTATATGGGAAATTTTGATTGGTGAATGAGGAAAAACAAGAAATCTTGGTTGGGTTGGGGCTGACTAAAAAGAGAAAGCAGTTGGAGGAACTCACCAACCTTTTGTCATTAACATTTATTTGCAAAAATCAAACCTAATCAACAGTCTTTTTGTAATATCTTGCAGCTTCAGGTACCTCCACTAATTTAACACTTACTGAAATTTTGTCGTCAAATGAGTCATTTTTAAGATCAAAATCTTATATTGACAGTTTTAAATAAGAGATCAGTTATGATATGCACAAAAAACCAAAGGTGTCATATGTTTAAATATTGCAAATTTGATGTTAATTTTAGTTAAAAATATGACATGATTGACATAAAAAAGAGTCAAATCTTACATTTCATGTTTCGAAGTGAGATATGCATTTGAACTTTATCAATAAAACAGGGGTTAAAAGTTTACAACTTCACAAAATTAGGTGTGTATTATGCTAAAATACATAAAAACATTACCTACACAGTATGTTATATGTCTAAATTTTTGCAAATTTTATGTTAACAACATGTTTGACCGGAAAGTCAAATCTTAATGGATAAAGGAAAATTATGAAAACTAAGCCATACTCATCTGTCCACAAAAAATAAAGAACACAGCATTTGACTTGCAACATATTTTAACAATATGTTTGACAATTGATAGAATATTTAAAATGACCCTAAAAAAAATAAACAAACCTTTGAACAAAAATCAAAATCACTAATACCAAGTGACAAAAATGGTAGATCTGGATCGGGTAGTTAACAAAAAAGGAAACACAGGAGGTTTTTTGCAAAGCATGCAGGGACAATGAGGTAATTTTGCTAATCACATCCAATAGACTGCAACGTATTTCCATCCCCAAAATGGCAAATGTTTAAACGATAATACGTTTCCATAAACTTGTTCAGACTACTTGCAAAATGTCCAAAATACCCTTCACATTAACAGAATAAGGTGATCTTTTAGACCCAAATCAATAACACTGATCTTTCGTGACCAAATGGTGTAGATTAGGGGGTAATTGTCTTTGCTGTAAAAGAAGTATCATCGCACTTTCTTCTTGATAACAGGTAACTATGTAATTCTTACTTAGAAACTTTCCAAAAATGTAGTATCTCAACTTCCTTGAAATTCACAAAATCTGATATCTACTAATAAAGCAACGGTACCTTGATACGTAGGTTGATGTTCTGTATGAAAGAAACGGGGATTTAGGCTGCAAGGCAACTTCATGATGCATCATTATCAAAGCCAAAGGTAAAAATAAAACCAATGATCTTGAATTTCTTATGAATCAAATTTATAAAACCGAAATGGGTTTCAACATAATTCCCCTCTCTTTATACTTGAGAAAGATATCTCGGGCCTCAATGAATCTAGAAGACCGAACTAAAGCATCAATAAACAAATTACAAGTAAAAGAATCAGGGCTACATCCATTAGCTTCCATTGATGAAAACAGATCTTTAGCTTCTTCATATCTCCCCAAATCACACATCATCTTAATAAACACACCATAAGTAAAGTTATCCGGAGTTAAACGTAAAGTCAACATAGTCACAAGGATTCTTTGTGCCTTCTCGACCTCCTTCATCCAACAAAAGGTCTGAATCAAAGCATTGAAGGAAAAAACATCTGGTTTAACCCCATTGACTTGCATTGACTTTAGCAACGCCTTCGCTTTGGAAATATCACCAATAATACACAACGAACGGATCAAGATATTGTATGTTATAGCATTTGGATGAACACCCCATTCAACCATCTCATTTAGACAATCAAAAGCATCATCAATTTGATGGGTCCTACAAAGACCCTGTATTAGTGAAGTGAAAGTATAAGTGTCGGGTTTTAAACCATGTTGTAATAACATCTTAAGTAGCTCTCGTGCTTCAAGAATATCACCATTCTTGCAATGCCATGATAAAAGAGTGTTAAAAGTGACAAGATTTGGAAAAATACGACATTGAAGCATATCTAGAAAGGTTTTCATCGCTCTATCAATCATACCCGTCTTGCAAAAACTGTCGATTACCATGTTATATGAGATCACATTGGTTAAAAGTCCATTGTCAAGAATCTGATTTAGATAATGATTTCCCTTGTCTAACATTTCGTTCTTGTATAAAGACTCAACAAGAAGAAGATAGGTATTAAATCCAAGATTAATACCTCTTGCAATTAAACCATCAACAATATCACATGTTTCCATGAGATCAAATCCCTTAAGTAAACAAGTTACAGTGATGTTAAATGTCATAGTGTTAGGAACATAACCTCTCTCAATGATTTTCTTCAAGAAAAGAGCGGTTTCTTTAGACAAATAATTGGTAGAAAGACAATGCAAAACCGATTCACAGGCTGATACAGGCAATACGTGCTCGTTGTCCACAAAATCAGATAACAATTTAAAAGCCTCGAGTGGATGAGAGTTATGGAATACACCATTAACTAATGATCTAAATGTAGCATCAGTAGGTTTCACATTACTAACCTTCATTCTCTCCAAAACCATAAAGGCCTCTTTGATTCTTTTTGCATTACAGTACCCATCAATGAGTATTGTATACGTAAACACATTCGGCAAATACCCCATTTCTTGCATTTGCTTCACTAACCGTAGAGCTTCATCTACAACTCCAACTTTGCACACTCCATGAATTAAGAAGTTATATGTAAACCTATCTGGATTGCATCTGTCTGCCTTCATTTGTTGGAATTTCAAATATGCTAAATCAAGTGCATTTGACTTAACTAATGCATCAATCACTGCATTATACAACCTGGTAGTAGGAGTAAGGCCTAATAAAGAAATCTGATCAAAAACTTGAGCGCAATACTTAGCTAAACCTAATCTCCCCCAACTGCTTATTAATATACAAAGTGAATCCTCAGTAACACAACACCCGGAACTCCTAACAAGATCAATAAGCTCTTTCGTTAACAAAACAGGGCCATTTCTGTAAAGGGTTTTTGCTAAAACACCTCGAATAGACTGGTTCTTCGCATATAAAGGATTGATATTTGAAACCCACAAATAAAAAATCAAATTATGTAAAGGGTTTTCCTGATTCTGCAACACACTCACAATAATTCGAGGGTTTAAGCTAATTTTATGGGCTTTTAGGTCGTGGTTTAGCAGTAAATACCAATCTTTCCTTGAAAGAATCTGAGAAATGTACTGATGATCAATGGGTTTATGATTGAGGGTCTTACTTTGAGAGTTAACCGTAGAAAATTTACCTCTTGCGTTGAAATCGGTGGCGGTGATTAGAGGGTTTTTGTGCTCGAAAGAAATATTGGATTGAATCTTTGATCGATTTTGCGTCTTCGGTGTAATTTGATTTGGGATTTGTTCAGCCCTAGAAGCAAGAGCAGAAAGGCGTCTCATGTCCTCCGACCAGCTTTCGTTGCCAAGTTCAGGTGAGCGGAAAACTACGGCAGAAACTGAACCGGACTGCCCGGTCTCAATTTGGTCCAATCACCTCGCGTAATAAGTAAAACGTTGAAGTAAATTATTTGGGTTCAAGAGCGTGAAATGTCACCCAATCATCACAGTCAAGGAATTGTGCCAGTGATCACGACGAGTGTGAAATGTGACACCTGGGAATAGGAGAAGATGCGAAGATCGAGTTTTTAGATGTGTTTGTGAGTCGTAAGTCCTAACGTTAGAATGAGTGAGATTGGGGGATAAGTGCGTATAGGAGGAGAAGGAGTAGGTGATTTGCAGCGGTGCAGGTTACTATGGGGGCTTTTAATACGGTCCATGAAATTACGAAGAAATGATAGTAAATAATGAAATCGTAGAATTAGTGTGAAGACTCATCTCTAAAATATGTTTATTTTCTAATTAAAATATGTTTGTCAGTATCTTTCTAGCATATAATCATCTTCATATCATAACAATTTAATTAAGAAATTTGTTTTAATATTATAATTTAATTACTCTAGTGATATACATATGCATTAATAGTTAAGAACATAGTTAGTATCAATTAGTTTTAGGCAATGTATTTGATTTATAGCGTCACCATTATCGTAAAAGATTGTAACTTATTTGTAATTTTTTTAATATGGGAGTAGGGAGTTGCGCTTAGTCGCAGGTGGTAGTGGAGGTGATGTAGTGCTTGTCGACGGGTAGTGGTGGAGGTGGTATGGTGGTTGTGGTGGGAGGCGGTGGAATGGTGGCAATGATGATGGTGGGTGGCGCCAAGTGACAGCGGTGGCCGGTTGATATGTAATTTCAATGCTTTCATTTTCTCTTCATATAGTATAGAATTAAAAGTAGAGAATTAGAATTGATTGTTTTTTTTCTCATTTTATGATTTTCAGGTCCGAACAAACAAGAAAATTCTTTCCATTTTCTTTTGTCCTACTTCTTTTCTTTGTACCATATACACCTTAGGGAATATCATTAGGTTTCATGTTATCTTTAAGAAATTGTTAGGATGGTAATGCCACCAAAGTCATGGACCAAATAGGGAGCACGGTTTCATCAAAGGTAACATGGCGGGCTATTATTATGTGATTAGTATGGATGTCAACACATGGTAACCTCGATGGTTGGCAAGATAACCCAAGAAAATGCACGGTGTAGATAGTGGTTGAAGTTTGTGTTAGGTGTGAGGATGAGGATAGGAAAGGAAAACATAAGTGTGAACGTTGAAGTATGGAGAGGTCATGTTGAAAGTTTGATGAATAATATTATATCACCGTGGATGGGTAAAAGACAATATATTTTATAAGTTGGGTGGCCGTTTGAAGGGCCTTAACCTAGTATGTTGGTGGAACTTGGGCTTGGAATAACATGGTATGAATAATATTGTTTATTGTATGTTAGTATCAAATAATTGGTGCATTTGGGAGTTAGAAAATTCACTCCATCACATTAGAAATCTTTGAAATCACAATTTAAATGTGTATTCACATAATCACAAAAATGTGTAAATTTAGTAACACCTCATATTTATTATATAAGAGATATATACCCAAAGAAAATGAGAAAGTTGATATAAGAAAATAACACGGTATTATAACTAGAAAAACTCGTTACCGGAGAAGTCCATAGTTTAAAGTGGACAATATCAAAAGGAAATTTAACAACTGTTTTAGATTCATAAAATGGAAGACGAATATGTTTGAAAAATTAGCAAGTATGACACAACATAGAAGGCTTCTCCTTGTCACATGAAATAAATTGACAAGAAAATATATGACAGAGAAAATCAAGAGGACTTGGGTGTTTAAAGACGTTGGTGTCAGGTGTTTGGACTGACTTAGAGAAGGGTGGTAAGAGTACAAGTGACTGGATATAGACCACCAAAACTATCATATCGAAGTGGGAGGCGACATGTCACTAGATCATTAATAGAGAATAAGTCAAGCTTAAGTGCATTTGTTATCTCGGATGACTTATTATTTAGAAACTAAATTTTTTATGATATCAAGTGTGTGAAGAACGTTATGCAGTTGTAAGGGGTTTAGAGGAAACTAACAAAACGTTATGTCAAGAGTTGGTAACAGGTATCATATTGTTTTTATCAACCATGATTGATTTTATTACTATTATTAAAATATAAGTAAGTATGTTAAGTGAGATGTAGCCCCCGTGTGTGTGTGTGTATATATATATATATATATGTATATATGCCAACCCGAATTGCTAAGATCCTGAGAAGTCATTGCATAAAAATCCCCAGGAAGATTGGTTTCTTGGGCTACCATTTGAGCTTGAGGGCATGGTCATGCAATTTTTTTTGAAAGGCAACGTTCATAAACAAACATAGAAATCCAAGATAGAAGGATATGTTGGGTCGTGACATGGGGTTGTTAAACCTAGGTTGGAGGCATAAGGGAGGCACTTTAAGAAAAGGGAGGTGGATGCGTGATGTTTACAAGGATATATAGCAAGTCAATGAGCCTGTTGGGTAGTCCAGAAGTTGAGTTAGCAGAGGGCGAGATTTAAAGCTACATGAGGGGCCAAAGGGAGGAATGAAAGTATTTCTAGGTTGTTTTATATGGAGAAATCGACGCTTAATTCCAAACAGCAGGATTCAGAACTAAAATTTGACAAACTATTTGTTGTGCATGAAGGTTGTTTGTGATCCAAATTTTATGCCCATCGATGAGGGCAATAATCAACATGGGTAGGTAGGTTGGGTACAATTCTGTCATGTGATGGTTGAGATTCTTCGAGGTAAGCATCGACCTAACTTCTTGGAATGTTGGAAACAATTTCTTATGGTGGATAAAAGTAACAACATTGTTGTATTGACCATGATGTCCGTTTATTGCATAGATGACAAGGTTTTTGATAGGCACCGGTTCACCAATATCGGACAAAAGACCCACTCATGGATACAGATGACAATGTTTGTTATCCAATTGCATCACCCGATCATCCTTATTGTATTGAAACAAGGTCTCAAGATTGATCCACACATATTGAGCCATAGTCTTCTTCTTGAGGATGATTTAAGGCAAAGACTTGTTAATGGTTTCGCATATCCTTAGTTGGGCATGATTGTCAGGCCGAATCCAGCTAGTTGCATTTTTCTTAGAGGACCCATCAATATATCCTGTAACTTCAAAACTTATGTAATGTGTTATAAAGGTTCACACTATGCATCACAGTTTAAGTGATCAAGATCCAACGTAAGAGGGACGTAGGCCCTAATGTTTACAATACAAAAGGGTTTGTCCATCAAAGAGATGAGTTAAAAGGAAACTTCGTCCGACATTACTAGGGTTAAAGAAAAATTTTCTACATAAGATAAAAGAAAGCAGGATTGGTATCAATATGATGGAGATGAGATGTGGTTTATTTTTTGTGGGACTTTGATACAATACAATAGATTATTTTTCTCTTTTAATATTGAATTCTCATTATGGTTTTAAATAGAAGAGAATAGTAGGCTTAGTCGTAAAATACAAATGAATACTATCAACACAACACCACCCTGTCGACAGTGTTAATGTTTATCAACATATTAACTATAAAAAAGGATTAACATAGTCTTAGCCAAATTAATAAATAGTGTTCATGTCGATGAAGCTACTAGATTAACTTTTATTGCATTGAAATAATCAAAGCCAACATTTATATTTCCATGGCATGTACATCAAGCATTAAAGCTTGTCTTATATATAATTATACTGGATTTGACTAGTCCAATTCCAAACCAAGCGTTTTGTTTTTCGATCAAATCGCTAGCAACTTCCAACATCTTTTTATGCACTTTCTACACTTCTTATTACTCAACCTGTTAATTATAAATTCAAGAAACAATCAAAACATGATTAAAAACTGCAATACATGATCATACATCTAGTTAACTATGATAGAGAGACTCCTTTTTGATAACCTCCGACTTATTACACTTAGAAACTCACTTGATTATCTCCTCCTGATATACAAGCCGGTCGTCTAGGAGGCAAACACTGACGAGGTGTTCTCTGCATTCAACATAAGAAATTACATAGTTCACTAGATGATAACTTCACAAAAGAGAATGGTGTTCATGTCAACCATATTAACTGTTTGGGCTAAAGGACTTTGGCTCAACGTGTAAGCTAAGGGGGTTCCGTGGGGAGGTCTTTGAACAAATAGGTTGGGAATCGAGCCTCAACTCACTCGTAGACAACCGTCGAAGTTAGTCTATTGTATGTGGGTTGGTGCTTGGGGAAGGAAGGATCAGTTTGGATTCAAAGGGTCAGTTTTAAGGTTAGCACGATAAAAAACAACATCATTACATTGGTATACCTCTAGTTTGGGCCGTAAGGTCTCTATGGCTATTGTCGATTTCTCATTTATTCCTGCACCTTGCTGTTGATATTCGAAACAAAAGACCATTAGTTTGGATTAAGCCAATTAACATGAATCATTAATTATTGTGGGCCCACGGCCCAAATATACCTTGCATAAGGCCCAATCTGCTGAATCAAAGAAAGCACGTTCATGGTCCTGGCCGAATGATCCATCCATAATATAGAAATATGATAGAACAAGTGTTAGTATATTGTAAGAAGGGTAAAATGATAATTTACTTTTTAAAGAATAATTAAGAAAGAGTGTAAAACGGTAATTTAACATGCATTTGAGATTAAGGGCTTCTTCTTAGGTACTAATCCGCCGTATTTCTGTCCAACTGCATTTCCCTGCAATTTATATGGAAATATACCGTTAAGAAATTATATTTTCTACTTATTCAAGAAATGATACGTGCAATTAATAATATTTAACTTATTTGATGTTACAATAATAAATCAACTTAAATCATTAAACAGTCGTATAACATAAATATCTTTTATCTAAGTGTTTTGTTGAGTGTGTAGGATCGCAAGGGAACCACCAATGATATTGTCCATTTTGGGTTGTCCCTCACGGCTTTAAAACGCGTATATGGTAGGAGTAAGATCCACCCTTCTTAAAGTCGCGGATTTTACTGGATCGAGAGAACGATGAGTCCCATAAACCCAACAGAGTGTAACAACATCTAAGTTAAATAAATATAGTTAAGTGAATTTAATATAATAAAAGTCGTTTTTCAAATGGTTTATAACCGATAATGAGTTGTGAACCTTTGCGACTTTGAGTCATTTTTCACTTATTAACATATTCGAGGACCAATTATGAAAATGGTAAATCACGTAACAAACTATTAAAGAAAATGTAATTCATTGAAAGTAGGTTATATGAATGATATTGCTTTTGAAAATGCAACAAAGGGAATTTGCTGTAGAAAAAGTAAAAATAAAAAATTAGATACTCATGTTTTGATAGTTTATTTGCAATCATTAATTGTTGAAAGCTATAATTTGGCTTTTGTCTTTTCAAATTAACAATTAAATGTTAAGTATAAAAAGTCATTTTAGTTTTTTCTACTAACCATTGTGTATTTTGACGTAACAAGTACAAATGATAAATACAAAAGTCGAAACAACTCAGAGAATTAAGTTATACTTTTTTTTCTTATCAATAATTAATTGTTAGCTATACGTTTACAGAGCACTTTAAATACATGTTAATATCGTTACACAAAATTTCTTTTATTATCAAATAGTTGTGATATTATAAACAAGTCGTTTTCTTTGCAAGGGGCAATCCACATGATTCACTTGACATCCCAACAACATATGATGTAGCTCAAACATGCAAAATTACTATTCTACCCTTGAAACCTAATTGGCCAAAATGAAAAAGAAATACCATAATTATGGACCACCTATGCCATTATGGTAGGCCACTTCCCACGTGATTAATTTAGTTCTAGGACCCCTAAAACACAAATAATGCAATTTACTTCCTACAAAACTTTAGGTTTGGTATGCATATTACATGATACTTTGATTCAAATCACATTAAGTGAAATTTTCTTTTTTTGACATTTTTGTTCGTAGTAACATATTTTTTCAAAGCCAAGGTTCGGTTTTCGAGGGAGGCGTGACGGAAGATTCATACAACGTTTTCCTATAAAAAGGATACGATAGCATGACTAAACGTTTGTTGCTAATTATAGAAAGTGCTTTTATATCAAAATCAAGATACGTCGCATGTCGTGCTAGACATCTTAGGCACATACACGTAACACAGACGAACCATAGACCGATCAATCAAGAGTTTCGACAACCCGTCTCAAAGTCATTGTTCCTATTAATAAGTAACATCCGTTTGGACTTTAAATTTCCAAATATACCATAAATTTGAACATTATTTTGAAAGTACGACATCTTGAAAGCGTGACTTTTGAATTTGCAACTATTATAATTAATTTGTGCGTCATGTATCATGTGTTCTTCAAAACAACCAAGTATTTAATTTAATATTTCTTAATTCCAAAATTAAAAATTACATGGTTTTGGATTTATTCGTTTTTGAAACCATTGATTTTTTTTTTCCTTTTTCACTCGACTTAATTTTTCTAATAAAATATGATTATATGTAGTCAAAAGTATTAATTAAAAAAGCAAATTAATATTTGAAATAAAAAGTTGGAAACAAAGATATATGCCACACAGAAATTAATTAAGTTTATAATATTACCTCATGTTCATGACCATTTTTGGAGATGAATTCATCGTTTCTCTCATATCCTGCCATTTTCTTCTTCTGGGTATCGACGAAAATAAGAAAAAAATTAACCAGAAAATAATTAAGCCACTAAGAGTTACAAAAACAACTGTATATATATATATGTATGTATGTATGTATGTATATGTATATGTATATATAATCGTAATTAAGGCGACTTTATATTCTTTGTGCGTTGTTCACATATACTCGTGTCTCACATCGAATTTTAGCCGACGAGATAGAGAGATGATGAATAATGTGCAAGAACAATATGAAAACTAGAATGTTTGAGATGAAATCAAAGCATTAGGGGTTTATTTATAGTTGTAGACTACAAAAAGCATCTAGATGATGCTTGAACATTATATATATATATATATACTTCTATAGCTATATCTATATCTATATCTATATCTATATTCATATATACATATATGAATATACATATGTACATATACAGATAGAGAGATTACCGTTAAGAAGTAGAAATGGAGAGAGAGCGCAAAGGAAGGAAGATGGGATAGCAGAGGGAGACAAAAAGTATTGATGAAAAAAAGAGCAATAAAAAATGTGAGAGAAAGATGGGGGTTGGGGTTAGGAGGGAGGATGGTTTGAGTGAAGAAGTGAGAATGTGAGATAAGATAAGTATAAACATATATATATGGTTAATATAATACTCAAGGTTTTTATTTTTATATGTATTTTACCTATTTCATTTAATAAGCTTTATGTAAATTCTATGTTAAGATAATGAGATGTGTAATTTATAGTAGTTATATCATTTTAATTGAGAACATTCTAAATTATATATTAATCCATTGTCAAATTTGCAAACCATTAATGATGATGTATATTTTGTTGACATAGTTGTATACTTAATTTATCATTATTGTATTGTAATTTTTAATAGGTAATTTTACTAGTAACTTTTTTAATTATGCATACAAATGAATATTTAAAGTTTGATGTGGGGTACTTATTTATAGTGCATAGAAATAATCAGACAAGAATTGGTCATTTGTTATTAATTAAAACTTATAACACAACATTATTGTTGTATTTATTTCAACTAATTAATTATGTTTACATAAAATGGTTGTGTGGGTATTGAAAATTAAAACAACATTATTTTCATATTTATTTTTATTTATATATTTATATTATTATTAAGTGGATTTAACCAAATAAATGCAAGGAAAAGTAGATATTGATCCACCGCTAACTGAAAATAAAAGAGAGGTGGGTGTGCCAAAAGGAAATAACAAGATTTTCCAAATCAATGTATTTTTGCTATAATGACGGGAAGTATCAGATAAAAACTGATAAATCGAACCATAATCCATTTAACTAACAAAACCGGTTAAACTAACCTAATTATTTCTAAAACTGATTTTTCTGTTTCTAAATTTTGGTTAACCGATAAGAACGGTTTGGTTAAGGTTAACCACAAAAACTGAAAAATCATTAACCAAATCAACCTAATAGAATAGTTTGTAATTGTTGTATTATTTATTTTACGAAACCTTATTAAGAATTATTGTATTTAAATTTTAAATAATGTACTTTTAGAGTATCGTGCTTTTGAGTTTTTATTATTTATTTATAAAAATTTTTGTGGTATCATCTACGTTTTATGAATAATAATCAATTTAATACAAAATTTTCATATTATTCTACCGAGACTTCAGTTTTAGAGGTTTAAAAGCTTTTTAGTTACATGTTTCATGTTTGTATTATTAATAAAAAATTATTATAGAATTTTATCTGATTTCTTTTTAATTAGTTGCTAAGAATTAAGAACCGGCTTGACTCGACAAGATAATTTCTCTTGATCTATAGAATATATATTTGATAAAAATATTGAGATAACACCACTTTCTAACATGAAAATAAATGGATTTGAAATAAATCTAAATATGTCGAGTATAAAAAGATAAACATATCCTGTCAAACGGTTGAAAATTTTAAAATAAATAATAATACTAAGAGTACATTACTGATTTAGTTCTTGTGATTTTCTAAAAATTACTGATTTAATCTTTTATATTAAAAACTTACGTACTTAATTGGTCCTTGAGTTTGCCAATTTTTTACAATAACAGTTCACTACTAGAAAAACTGAGATTTCCGACGAAATTTTGTGACGGATGAAAACCGTCGCTAATTAGCGACGGATTTGCGATAGATTTGAGACCGAATCGAGTTACAAAGATATCAAGGGCAAACCGTCGCTGTTCCGTCGC
>JAUEJL010127027.1:0-11501 GCA_032274825.1 Drosophyllum lusitanicum | reverse complement strand
ACATTACCTATTTAGGTAATAAAAAAGTAAGTTACCTACATAGATAATTTTGAAAAAGTAGCTTGCTATTTTATGGCCTTCACCCTTCTTTATATTAGCCTTTAAAGGTAAACCTAATGTATGTATCATACTTTTTAAATTTATTGTTATTATATGTACTTCGGTTACATAAAAAAAAACTTTTAGATTCTATTGTCTATCAAGCTTTATTTATTTGTGTATTGAACTTTAAAAGTTTTTATTATGTATCAAACTATTAAATATTTGATGCATATATAGAAACTATTAAAATTTAAAACACACAATAACAAAACATAACAAGTTAAATAAATTTGATAAACTAAACACTTAAAAAATTATAACCATTTATTAGGATTTATAAAAATGGATAAGTAAGAGTCAAAGTTTGACCAGCAAGTTAGTTACCAACGCGTTACGCTAATCACTATCTCAAATATTCATTATTTCTTATTATTATTTATTTATTTATTATAAAGGTGTTTTTTTCCTGCAAAAACGTATGAAGCACATAATTCTTTTCTTTTTCTTTTAAAACGTTTTCTTGTATGAGCTGGGAATACAACAATAATTTTAAAAATCTGGTAAAAGAACGTTCCCGCTATCATCGTTACGCTTTCCTCGACCTTCAGCGTTCATTACCTGACAAACATGTGAATCGCATCATATGAACAAACAACTAGTTCATACTTCACGCGCATAACTCATTTCCTCCGTTATTTCATCTGCAACTTCGGAGTTTCAAGGTATCTTCAATTTCTTTATATTTTTCTTATGTATAAATATTTTGTCCATGAATATGAATCACAGATACGCGTACGTAGGATCATCAATTGTTCACGCTTCCACACTATTACTCTGAATTGCGCTTTTACAGCTGGGATTGATTTCTAGGGTTTTGCTTTTACTTTACCCTTTGTTATTTTATTTTTATTTTCTTTTAGATTTACCTGTGATTTCTACAGATGGTAAGTTTAGAGACAGTAATGGTGGAGTTACTGAAATCAGTAGCATTACAAACTAAAAAAACTGCCAAATTTAGGACTCTACTCAAGCGCCTTTATAAAACTTTAATGAACATTCAGCCAATATTGTATTCAAGTGGGAGATTGAGCAAAGTGCTTGATCGTCCCGAGAAGGAGACTAAAATGTTCATATATTATGTGGAGAATGGTAAACAATTAGTTCTGAAGTGCTCAAGGGTCAAGTGTTGGAATGTGTACAAGAAGTTTGTTCATGCGAATCGACTAATTCGTTTGGACAATGAGCTGTTGAGGTTCTTTCAGGTTGAATTGCGTGTTAATATGAGTACTAGCATGAGGGCTCTGATGGAGATTTATGCTTTGGGAGACAAAATGGATCAGATACTCTCAATCATTACTAAACGGGCAGGTGGATTCTCTGCTTCTTGCAGTGTTCCCGGGCTCCCAGAAGTTATTGTTGGCTTGGATTTTCATCTTCAAGAAGTGAAACGCATGCTGCTTAAAGATGACAACCAGCTAGTGACGGTTTCAGCTCCAGGAGGCTGTGGGAAGACTACATTGGCAAAGATGCTTTGTCATGATAATGAAATCAAAGGTATGATTAAGCTCTTGATCTTATTCTCTGTTTCTTAAAGAAGTCGATAATTTGGCATCTAAACTGGTTTTAGTTGTAACATATACACTGCTACATACTAACATGCATTTCATCTTGACTGTTGTGTGCTTGTATTTGTGCAGGCGTTTTTGGGGACAACATTTTTTATGTTACTGTTTCTAGAACGACTTCCCTTAAAACCGTTGTGCAAAAATTATTTGCACATCACCATCATGTAAACCAATTTGGGTTCCAAACTGATGAAGAGGCAAAGAACCAACTAGAGATCATGATGAGACAAATGGGATCAGAGAAGATATTGCTGGTCCTGGATGACGTATGGTCTGAGTCTAAATCGCTTATTCAGGACCTTAAGTTTCCAATACTAGGCTACAAAATCTTGGTTACCTCAAGATTTTTGTTTCCAAGATTTGGTTCCACGTACGAATTAAACTTGTTAAATGATGATGATGCAAGAACCCTTCTATGCTATTCTGCATTTCCCGGTGATGGAAGTCACATTAATGTGCCAGATGATCTTGTGAGCAAGGTATAGTTTAAAAAATGTTTTATGATCCATCAGAGTGAGCTATTTTTGTCGTTCACATGATTCAATCATTAATAAATTGCTTATTAAATTTATATTTAGATGGTCAAATGCTGCAAGGGATTTCCATTGGCTCTGACAGTGATTGGTGCATCACTATATGGGCAAGGTGTCCTCAAGTGGAGAACAACATTGAAGAAATGGTCTGAAGGTCAATCAATTTTTGCTTCAGAGAACCGTCTGTTGCTTAGTCTTCAGGCCAGTGTTGATGCACTTGAAGCTTTGCCAATAGCCCGGGAATGTTTTCTTGATTTGGGATCATTTCCTGAGGATGAAAAGATTGCAGCTTCTGTTCTCATGGATATGTGGGTTGAGTTATACGATCTAGATGAAGAAGGAATGTATACAAGTGAATACCTTGTTGAGCTTTCATCAAGAAATCTTCTGAGTTTTTTCCCTGCAAGGTAAAAGATTTATATTATAGAAAGATAACAACTTGTTCACATATTAATTCTCCATATACCAACTGATTTCTCATTTTATTTTTCAGGAAAAATGCTAGTGAATTAGAAGGTTATTGTAACGAGCATTATGTCAAGCAACATGATTTGCTAAGAGAATTAGCCATTCATCTAAGTAGCCAAGAGCCGATAACACAAAGAAAACGATTGTTCATAGAAATTCATGGGAACGACATACCCACATGGTGGATTGAACAAACTCAGCAACCAATCACTACCCGCCTCCTGTCTATTACAACAGGTTCCATTTCTTTTTCCAGATCATGAGATAAAACTATTTGATAGCCAGGCTTATTTAATTAACTTTACGAAAAAATTTCTGTCTGTAGATGAAGAATTCTCCTCTATTTGGTATGATCTTAAAACACCAAAAGTTGAAGTTTTGGTGTTGAACGTACGAAGTAAAAAGTACGCACTCCCCCACTTCATCAAACAAATGAATCAACTAAAGGCTTTAAACATCACAAGCTACGGGGTTTATCCTTCTGAATTACAAGAACTTGAATTGATCAGTTCTCTATCCAACTTAAGAAGAATGAGATTCGAACACGTCTCACTTTCTCCCTCAATCCAATCCATTTCCAAACTGAAGAACTTGAAGAAGCTTTCCTTTATCATGTGTGAGATTGGTAATGCTTTAGAGACTTGTATCAACGACTCTTCTCCTATGCTACCAAATCTCATAGAGGTTGAAATGGATGGTTGTTATGATTTAAAAGAAGTACCGGAAGGACTGTGTAATCTTTATCATCTTCAGAAGCTTAGCATTACTAACTGTCATGAGCTCATTGCTCTTCCGAAAGGGTTAGGTAGTTTGTCGAATTTGGAAATACTGAGACTTCATTCTTGTACGAGATTAGCCAAATTACCCGACTCGATTGGGAAGCTTCATAGTCTGATCTTTCTTGATATATCTGATTGTTTGAGTATAATCTCACTGCCTGATGAGATTGGCGAACTAAGATGGCTAAAAGTGCTCAAGATGAGTGGTTGTCGAGGACTAGAAGAGTCACCAGACTCTGTCGTCAACTTGTCTTTGTTAGAAGATGTGATATGTGACGAAGAGACATCATATGTGTGGAGTAATTACGAAAGTGAATTATGTGATTTAAAGATAAACGTTGTTGAAGACAACCGATTCGAGAACTTCATGAAGATAGTTGCCCTGTAAGTTCGCTTGAGTACTAATGCACATAACTTGTGCATCTATTTCTCCTTTACTTTTAAATTTGTTTCGTTCAACTTGTTTAATAAATGTTGGTAGTTCATTTTACTTTGTAAGAAATAATTGATACAGCTATCTCAGTAAAATAGCTATTCTGTTTAATTTCTTGTATCCTCTTTCTTTTCTTGTTTCCTCGTATCATTTTAATTTCATTGTAATTCAAATTATGTAATATTTTAAATTTAATCAGTGTTGTAGTTTATTTACTTTTACGTTTATTTTGATTTTACATCAACTTCGTAACATGTTCAATACTCTGACATAAACGTCTGACATTTAAACTTAGTCCAAAACTTAAGCTATCGACCCTACCCTTGTTCGATTATTCGATCCTTAAATGAGTATCGCAAACATCAATTACGGATATGCCAAAATCATCTATTCAGTATTGTGTGTACAATTTGGGTTGGATCATTTCTATGTCAATAACTGACAAAGTTAGTTTATACAACGGTAACTATTGGTTACACACAGTTATGAGAAGGGTAAAGAAAATACAACACTTACTCACGGAGCTGAACAAACACTGTTTTTTTTATCATCTACAATAATTGGGGTTTAGGGTTTTGTATCCTAAAAATATTATATACCCCTTCTCACTTTACCACTTGATACCCCCTCCTATCAATCTAATTACATTGCAACACTAACTAGAAAATTTTTAAGTTAAAATTTCTTCGAATTAACGACCGACTTTAATAATATTAATCAAACAATTAAACGGGTATTACACAAAGAACCTGCAGAAACTTCAGAGTCGAGTATTTATTCATTGAAATATCCGATCAGGATCTCCACCGTCCAAATCATAGATTTGATGGTTAACGAATCCTGAACCTTCTCACCACAAGTCCGTAGTGTCAATTTGTGAACAGAAAGAAATGAAGAAGCAAAGAACATTCTAACATCCCAAAAACAAACAAACCAAGCCAAGCTAACAAAACCACAATGTCAATGCATATTCCAACCCCAAACCCCATTTCCTAGTACATAATCACAGCAACATCACAATCTGAGCAGTAAAAATTATACGTCGCTCCAAATTGGTCATTCTGTTATACAAAAAAGCGTACACAAGATCCAAAAACAGCAATCAGTGTACATATTCAACTCCTGTGTCGATACCAAAAAAAGACCAGGTCCTTTTCCGTGAGCAGAAAAGCTCAAATCCCGAGTGGAAACCCTAGACTTGGCCATTCTACCCATGAAAAAAGGACCTACCCGAGATACAAAGACCACAACCCGATTCCCATCTTGACATCTAACCACAACCCACAAATGATTCTACATACATGACACCTTACAGACAATTAACTTGTGTAGATTGGACCATCAGATCGCATATATGATCTCACCACTGCTGTCGATATCAAGTTCATCAGGGTCAGAGTCAAAATCATCCAAATCATCATCCATCATATCGAGATCATAAAGTCCAGCAGGTGGAATGGTGGCTTCAGATATAATCTGCATGATAGCATCCACACTCTGCATTGGTTGATCAGGCTCTTCAAACTCGTTATTTATCATCTTATCTTCATCCATGAGATTAGCAGGGAGATTCTTTAGAAACCACTCATGTTTTTTTATCTCTGCCATTGTGATCCTCTGACACAGGTTAAAAAGCAGATCTTTAGCACGTGGTATTCCTCGATAATTTATGTCAACTTTTTACATGACTAACCTGTGTAGGGTCTCCAACAAATATTCTTGAGATGAGGTGCCGACACTCCGGGGATATCTGAATACCATCTGGGATTGAATACTGAACATGTAGAATTCTCTGTATGTCACAAAATGGTAGATTATAAGCAACATAACGTAATATCAGCATTATAAAGAGCTGTAAATGTGCATACTTACATGAATTGTCTTTCTAAAATCTTTAGGTTCACTAGGGTCCTCAAAAGGGTAGCCACCAACAAGCATGACGTATAATGTCACCCCACAAGACCACACATCTGCAATCTGAAATTAAAAAAAAAAATCGGACATTTAATAAATCAAGAATTTGAGCCGACATCTATTTATGGATCATGAAACAGATGAGTGAACATACAAAACTACCTTCCCATCATATTCTTGCCTAAGCAACACTTCAGGAGCGATGTATGCTGGTGTACCAACTGTTGATTTTGGCTGTGAATGCAGTACCGATGACTGCAATACAAAACCAAGAAAACATATGAATTTTTTCGCAAAAAAAAAAAGACATAATAACACAAACAAGAGAAGACGGGTGAAGAAATCTACCTTGGAGTACCCAAAATCACAAATCTTCAGACGGGGTGCAGGACTTCCATCCAACAACGTGTTCTCTAGCTTCAAGTCACGGTGACAAACTTGCTTCAATGATGAAAAGCAACATAAAGAAGGCAATGATTAGCCGGGATGTAAGTAAAAAAGCACGAAAACTAAAATAAATGAATAACATGAAAATATCAGCTACCATAGAGTGACAGTAACTGACTCCTGATATGAGTTGTTGAAAGAAGAATCGGGCCTGCGAAGAATCAACATTAGTAAAATTTGCAAGAAAGAAGAACAGCAAATAATGCCTTATAAGATTAGCAACAGAAGAACCTCATCTTCATTGAAGCGTCCTGCATTGCAAATTCTATCAAAGAGTTCCCCTCCAGAAGCATATTCCATCACAATAGCCAGATGGGTCGGTGTCAATATGAGCTGTAATGGATTAAAAGATAAGACCAATAAGTGATCTGCAACCTTATGAGCCAATAAATACGATATCTTAAACAAGAAAGAGTAAAAACGAGCTCACCTCTCTGAACCTAACTATGTTAGGATGTCTTAGAGACCTGTGATTAATGATTTCTCTTTGAACATTCTCGTCTATCTGAAAACAAACGTCACCTCGTTAAACAAAAATCAAATACCCAATGAACTTCATAATTCCCACACAATACAATTTACTCTTGATTTGATTCTAGAACATGGAGAAGCTTGTATTCCATGTTGTGCTGCAATCCTAGAAATACGAGGTCTTGTCAACTCATCGATAACCAAATTACCACCAATGTAGGGAAATAATTAGCTTAAAAACAACTTAGCTGAAGACAAGTCTTTGATTGATGAAACTAGACAATGCGTAAATGCAAAAGATATATGGCCAAGATAAATGTAGGACAAAGTTGTCAAAAGCGATTTGGGAATTGGGATACCCTCCAATTAGAACATTCAATAGACCCTAAAAGGGAACATATCTTCAAGATTCTCACAAGAACCAAATCCTCACAAAGAATGTGCTAAACTCTTAGCAGGAGTAGAAATCAGAGATTCAAAAAAAATCCCAAATTTAATCATTTATGGCCTCGATTTTGATTTTGTTTTTTCCCCAATTTTCTCTGTAATTTAAACGTGGACAGATGTTATTTGCGAATAGGACTTTAAGTAGCATAGTTAGAAAGCAATTCACTCGCCATAAAAGTCAAAGATCCATAATTAGAAACAAAACAGAACTTCCCTGAATTGCAAAGTCTGAACTGAAACACCCAAAACGGAAAGAAAGAGAGCGAAAACTTTAAGCAAATTAGATCAATCAAGATCCACTAACCAATAATCGTATTCCATCAATCAAACAAACATCTACAAAAACAGAAAAAAAGATAAAATCAAATTCATAAACAGCTCTGACTAGACTGACCTTTTCGCCTCTTTCAATATACTTAACAGCAACAAGCTCTTTAGTCTGTTTATCTCTCATAAGCCTAGCAACCCCAAAATTACCCGACCCGATATCACGAACCAAATCGTACCGGTCACTGTCGTGCATGATCGGCAAATCCATACCGGAGCCCGTTGCAGCCATCGGCCGATCCATTTCTTCCGGCGTCAAGATCAAGACCAAGATCAAAATCACATCAGATTTACCCAAACACCAACTCAATCAATTGCACAGCAACATCTGATCACCGACGGCTGATGAACTTATATAAAGATCCCGGAAACCACCCCTTCTCTAATATGCCTCGGCTGGTGTATAGGATTATAATAATAATAATAATAAGATTATCAAGAAACAGATAGAGAAAGGGCCCAGATTTCCCTAAAGTCGGTCGCTTTTAAGAAGAAATCAAGAGGGGGTGAGATATTTTTGTTGGGGTCGGCGAGTGGATTGAATTACTTTAATATATTTTTATCTTTGATTTGATGATGGTTTGCCGTTTGCGATGAGAGCAAGCAGTGGTTGTATCGCAGCCTGGAGGAGTGATGGTGACGAGGGCAGGGTCATAAAGGACAATTCTTGTAAATGGATATTGCAATACGCTGTCGTTTAGGTTTGTTGTTTCGATGCATTGCACTTTTGCTTTTTGCTGGCTAACATATTGATATATTTAGATGGCAAATGCTTAAAAAAATAAAAATTGGTAACCGAATTTTTTGAACAACTTTCATTGGGTGATAATGAATAAAGCAGAAAGGTTCCGTAATATTGACAGATATCTAAATTAGATCATTTGTATTGATAAATTATTTTTATAGATATTTAATTTAGTTTATTAAAATATATTTAAATTGTCATTATTTGTTATTATGGGTATAAAACTTTAAAACTTATAATTTAATGTATCGGACTCGTAAAATTTATCATTTAATATATTGAATCTGCTATAGCATTCAAAATACTGATATGATACCGGTTTGACTAGTGTGATTAAGATGTGGTGGTGGCATGGCTGGTAGCATTTTAAAAAAAATCAAAATATAGAAATACTTTAATAATAATATCATAATTTGCCCAAAATTTTCTTATCTACTTTGATAACGTGGAAGATTTTTCTTAAAGTAAATGCAGTCTAATATTTTTCTAAATGTATCTTTAATTATTTTTCAAGACGCACGTTGATACAAATTGACGTCTCAAATAATTAACAAGATATATATTTTTCGTAAAAGTATATTTTGAGTGAAAAAATATAAATCCAAGCATTGAAAATACACTAATATGAATGTTTAAATATATATACATGAAATTATGTATTTTAATCAGATATCTGAGATTGGTTATTGTTGTTATTGTAATCGTAAGAAAATGGTTTCGAAAGAATGATGCTAAATTTGCTTTTTAATGTCAAAATCATCTTTTAATTTTATTCACTAGTCTACACCATCAGCTCTTTTTATTTTGTTAAGAGATTTTATAAGCACCAGTAGATACAATATATGTTTACTCTATGATATTTTAGGGTTAATACTGATATAGCTAAAAGTATTTTTATCTAGTTATTTGTTATATTCGAAATAAAGTTTAAATAGCTAAGTACTCAAGATGTTTCGGGTAAATGACAATAAACCCTAGCATAGTTTATACAATTGTCACTTATTATAATTTATGCATATATTAAATTTTCAAAGAATTTTTTTACATTTAAAAGCATATTGTCATTTTTAAAAATTAAAGTGATGTATTTTTTACTCTTATTCATAGCTTTTAAGTTGTGGTTATCATTTCTTTTTAGAGAAAGACATTTTATAACTATTATTACGTGGTTAGAGATATGATCAATGGAAAATACATTTTCAGAGAAAATAGAGAGAACATATTTGGGCCCTTAAAATCTTAATCTAAAAGTAACAAAAATATGATGCATCTATAAAAATTAGATGCATGTATTATATTAATCACTTTTTGCATCATTTTTAAATATAATTTAAAAGTTTGTTGTTTTTATGTTATTGTAAATTAAAAATGAATGTAGCTTTGTTAACTTTCTTGATTTTTGCAATCATACTTTGTGTACTCTGTGAGAAGAGTGTTCTTCTTTAAACCTTAGCCTACGTGGTTATTTGTGAACATTTTAGAAACTAATACCACAAATAGTTGTGTTTGTTAGTTCATCATGACAATTTAGGCCTTTAAACTAACTATATTACGTATATAACCGTAAAAAACGTATTTGGTCATTGTTCTTCTTATTCTTATTACCAAACAAAATTTCTCTTTTAACACGCCCCTCTCCATATTCATTACAATATCCCCATTCTCTAACTCCCAAAGTCTCGTACATCTCACAACACACACACACACACACACACACTCTCTCTCTCTCTCTCTCTCTCTCTTTCTTAATTGTTCTTGAGTGAAGCTATAATCTAAGTGTGTGTCCTTTTTCAGTGTGACCTCTAACTTCAGTAGCCGACCATCCATCACTGGCACTCTATATCTAGATCTCTCCTGCGGCCTATGATCATGTCGGATTCTTAAACCCAGATGCGATTTGTGTTATGTTGCGGTTTGCTTCAGATTTGTTCAAATTCAAGATTTTTTACGCAAATCTTTATGAAAGGGGGGATTAAGCAAGCTCAAAGCAAGATTTAATTTTGGATTGTTTTTTTATGGTCTTAGGGTTCATCATTTGGCATTTATGATTTAATTCTAGTTCTTGGGCATTGTTCTTGGTTTGCTTTGTTCTTAGATTAATCACTCAATTTCTATATGTTGCCCAATAACTTGTCAAATAACACTCTTGATATGGTTATGATATAATTGGGGATACTTAAGTTTGATAAGAATCGATTAAAATCTTAATTTGGTTAAAAATAACATTAAAATCTTAGTTGTATATTTATTTACTAAAAATAATTAAAAGTAATTAAAAAGTTAATTAAGAATATAAACCTCCGAGATTGTTTGGTAAGAATAACTAAGGAAATGATTAAGATACCCTTCCTCTACTAGACCGAATTTGTAGAGAAATGTATACCACAATGTCCATCATTGTAATTTTTAAAGTCAAATGACGAAATCAGCATTTTGGCCCATACCATAAGGACAAAATTTGTGATTAACTCTACTGTTAATTAAACATATATGGTGTACCTTAAATTGAATTTTGTTGTCACACAAAGCCCACATGGCCACTCTCCATGTCAACCATCCTACATTTATATGGTGGCTCATATTTGCATCTACTTCCCCTCTTTATGCAACATGGAGCCCAACTATTGAATCTCTTTGGGTAGAGTACCTGGTCTTAGATATAAATCTTGTCACCCTCATGTGAACTTACAACATATAGCTTATGTCTTATGTAATTATATGTTGCTTATGGTCGGTCATTGTGTTAGGTAACACCAAACTGATGTTCAAGAATGATGTATTATAAATAGCTGTTGTAAACTTTGAAATTAAATTCCGCTGCAAAACCTGATGATTTATGATTTTGAAAAGGACCCATGCGTGTTAAAAACTTGAATTTTCAGTAAATTCACTGTTTTTCAAACGGTGTTACAAACAAATTCCTCTGCGCATAGGTGGGCCCTCAAATGAGGCAGCTCAAGACAGGTTGAAGGTGAGAGGAATGTTGTTTCCATTTGGATTTCAACATATGCATTTCCATGTAGGTGAGCCATCTAACAGAGTGATGGCAATGGCAGCAAACAACGGAAAACTTGTTTGAAAGTTGATATTTTATTTATGTCGATGCCCCAATGAATTAACATAAGTAGACAAACTTTTTAAAGAAATTTCTCTATGCGTTTTCCTTCGAAAGTTGGAATCATGACTTTCTTTTGTTGACTTGGATTATGAGATAGACTGTACCAAGTTATTGTGGTTTCTATACTTAGTAATGTTTCTGATTAATATGAT
>JAUEJL010127016.1:0-11502 GCA_032274825.1 Drosophyllum lusitanicum | reverse complement strand
TGAAATGGTTAAAGATTGAGTGGATGAGATTAATTTAGATAGAATGAAAGGTCAAGATTTTATCTTGATTGAATTTTAAGAAGGGTTTATTTCAAAGAATAGTAACCAAGTTTGAAAATTGTTCCACCAAGGTCACCCATGAGAAATTTCACAATGTGAAATAAAGGGGCGAGTGACCTTGGTGGAACAATTTTCAAACTTGGTTACTATTATGTGAATTTTCCCCTTTTAAGAACTCTTAAAATTAAGGAGAGAATGTTAAACGGTTTATATAGTAGTATAGATATTTTAGGCGATATTATCTTAAAATATAAATTTCAGGTTAAAAGGCGGATGGTGAGAAGTTTTGAGTGAAAATTGAAGTCAATGAGAAAAGCTGACAACTCCGACACACCTTCACTGTTTTGATCATATCACTCACACGAACTCGGATTCAGGTAATTCAAGTGGCCACAGAAACTCAGAGGGCTACAACCATACAATCATACCCGGGAGAAGTTTGCATCCGTAGCCAACACGACGCGTTAAACATGCCAAATTGCCAATGAGAAGCGTCAAGTGCCCAGTTCGAAAAGATCACGAATTATTTATCCGACGCAATGCATTTTGCATGGTAATGTGATGCGTCAATGCCGAAACGTGAAATCTATAAATTTAGCCCTATTTTTTACCTAAGGAACATATATGCGATTCTAGGGTTCCAATATGACGGCTAAGAATGTCCAGAAGTGATTTTAAGTCCTAAGAGAAGGTTTGGAGCACAATAATGAAGAAGAAGACCACAACTTTGACAGGATTGACTCGGGTTTGCCACCATCGGTCTATAATGGTTTGCAAGTTCTATTCATCTTTGTTTTTGATGTATTCTAGTCTGTCTATGGGCTAGGTTTTTTGTTTTCACCTAGATTAGATGAACCCTTGTTTATTGGTTTGATTTCTATGGATCCGGATGTTAGTAATTGTATAATTTATCATGTTTAGCTTTTTCAAAGATCCACTCGTGTTAAAGTTTCTATCTTTATGACCTTTTGCTGAGTTTTCACAGGTGAGATGACCATTCTATCTATGTTTGCTTGTATTATGATTTGCTATGACCATTAGGAATCATGACTAGAGATGGACCAATCTTAGGGTTAGGTTATAAAGTAATTAACTTTAATGTGTTTGACAATTGCATGCGATGACCATTCGGTGTTAATTAATTGATTTTGTGACCAATACGAATCAATAGATTAAGTCTTACTTGATACGAATTTATTGACTAATTATAAGGATAGTTAATGCCATGACTATTGGGTTAATGTTTCTACAATTATAGGGCTAGTGAGTCAGACCAAGAGATCTACCCCCCCCCCCCAACACACACACAAGAAAAAGGGAAAAAAAGTAATAGAAACCAAACTCAAGATCATGTGCACATATGGAGGATTGAGACTTATATAGTCGACAACCCAAAATTGCAGTGTTAATTGATCCAAAAGCACAAAAGAATAATGCCTACTCTTTTAAGAAGGAATACCTGAAGTAGAGTAACTGCAATTTTGTACTGAGCACAAATGGTGGCTTGTGCCTTTACGTCTGCTCCACGAGAATTGTCCTTTGCTAATGCCAGGAAAGCTTCATCGAAACAAGACAACGCATCTGGTAACTGGTTCTGCTCAAGATGGACAAGGCCAGTCTTGAAACAAACTGAAGCAGCAGCCCCTCGAGGAACCTATTATGACATATCTAGTTAGGGAAAGCAAAACAAAGACCATATATACAACACCAAATATTTAAAAGGCAAACAAAAGTAATATTATTAACCTGTCCTGGCCGCACAGATGTGGGTGGAGGTGGCTCAGAGGGTTTTGCTGCATTCACGGCACCTGGACCTTCAAGAGAGCTCAGGTCAAGAGGTTGGGTGGTCAAGACTGGAACATTAGCCGCCTGGAGATTAGGTTGTGGCATAACTACAGGTTGAGCCATTGATTGTGGTGGAACGCCACCATCAGGAAGTCCAAATGACTCGGTAGAAACAGGCTGCATGGGCACTTGAGGAATAGGAATTCCAGAAACATTAGGCACGGATGAAGTTGCTTGATTTGGTAACACCTTATTTGTGTCAACCCCTTGAGGAGGATTTTGATCATATCTTGAGAGGTAAGTACCAGGTGGAGGCAATGCTGCTGCAACCTGGAGAGACGGTATAGTATTCTGAAAGAAGTCTTCTGGAATAGGCTGGGGCCCAACTGCAGCTCCAGTGGGCATAGGACCAGGTGGGAATACAGGCCCTGTTTGTGTGAATGAGCTGGTTCCAAAAGGATCAACCGGAGTGGTAGAAGTTGCAGGCCCACCGCTGGAAACAGCAGGTTGAGGAGGAGTATTCAATATAAAATCTTGGAATTGGTTGGTTAATGATTTAGTCCTGTGAATTGGAGCATCACCAAGTTTAAACTGCTTTGTGGCTTCCTTAATTTTATCAACATCAACAGTAGCATTAGCAGCTGGTTTATCTCTTATCCTTATTCTCAATTTACTTTTAGCTTTAGAAATACCCTCCTCGTCACTACTACTACCATCTCCAGCAGTACCATACAAAGTCCTTTTAAATTCTTCCTCAGCTTTTGACTGTTCATCTACTGCACTTGAATCTGCAGAGGGCTTCGTAAGTGATTCAAGATTCATCAATGAATCACCGACACCTGTAGACGGCGGCTGGTTGGAAGAGGAAGCAATAAGAGATGTTTGATCACCGTTACTCATGACATTTGTACCTTTAGATTTAAATGCTTTTACTAAGCTATTATCACTAACTTCGACAATATTACCCCTTCCTTTGATTAACCCAAGGTAAACACCAATGTGGTCAGTAGATAATGATGGGATGCTGCCATCATCAGTTCTCATATATGGCATGACCTCAGCAGCTAACTCCCATTGAGGTATACTCTTCGTACTGGAGGGTGTCTTGATTTCCCAATTTCCACCTCCCCATTCAGATCCTTTAGGAACCATACTTTCAGCCGCGAAGTTAGCAAAAATGCCTTGTGTCCACCCAGTGGAACGCACTCTCAAAATTCGTTCACAATAACGTCGTAACTCTGAATCACCACTCTCTTCTTCTAATCTCTGAGCAAGGCGTCGCATTGCACTTGGGTTGAGGTGGCAAATATATAGGTCCAGCAGGCTTTCATAGTCGGATATTACTTCAAAGGTCTCTTTTGCACTGTCAAACTGACCATACCTGCAAATTTAATATTTGACATTCACATGTTAAGCTTGTATGAACAAAAGTATTTTATAAAAAATGTATTTAGCAACATACTTGATGCATGCATATCCCAATTGTCGAAAGCGGTGGAACAAATGTGAGGTTGGAGGGCATTTTGGATAATCTCTAGATCGCAGAAACTCATCCTTGAGAACAGACAAAGCCGTTGAAAACCGACGTGCTTTAATAGCATAAGATCCCCGTAATACCTAATTTAGATCAAGGAAAAATAATTAAAAGTAGCAGAGAAAAGGTGTCTTTTGATGGTCATATATATAGGCCAATCACCTGAGTAAACTGAGGTCCTGATTGGGATAATGATACAGCAAGATCCCCACACACTGGAGCACCTGTTGCAAGGATATCAAGAGATCTTGGAGTAATACGTAAGCTGTCAAACCTTCAAAAGATAGTATCATGGTGTCAGATGTTTCTAGAAGAAACAGGCCTGTATAAACCAAAAAGAAAAAGAAGAAAGAAAAACATTCGTTATGCACATAAACCAAGAGAAGGGAACCTTGATGTTATTTGGTATAATATCTCTGAGAGGTCAAGCTTCTGTTCGAAATTTTGTTGCATGGTGCCATATCCAATAAGAAGAGGTTCAAGAAGCCCCACAAGGCAGTGCTTTATCTCCATACCCTTCTTTTGTCTTGGGTTTATTTCAGTTGGGTTTGCAAGCAATAATCGATCATTCAAAGTACCAACCATAACTGCATAGGGATGGTGTCATTTCAACGGTTCAGATTGGATATAAATTACACGTAGCTAAAAAATTTAAATTAGTGTAGCCAAGATCTCACCTGCATTAGGCATGCTACTGGAAAGAATAGTCCTTACTTTCCCATCCCAGCCAAGCACACTGATGGCAGTGGTGGTGGAGAACATAAGGGCTGGTCCAACCCAGAGAAGAGATCTATAGTAATATTAGGTTAAGAGTCCAATTAAATCAAAAAAGGGTAGGAATTCAGAACAAATAAAACTAAAAGTATGATGTAAGTGAGGATATTGAAGGAAGTCCTTTATCAAATTTCATGGAACTGCTTGCAAGAATATCTAAATCAGCAGAGACAATAAGTACTCTATGCGTAGTTAATATTCCAGCAACGCAGCCCCTAAGAGTTTCTTGCCAGTGAACCTGAAAAGGTATGAACAAGATATAAACTCAGACTAATAATTTATATATGCGATATAACAAGGCTAACCCACAAAAATAAAAAGATAAACAAATCACAATTCGCTTATTTTGTGAAATCTTTTCGAAAAGTTAAGGTACCAACCTGTAAAACAATCTCATTTGCTTTCAACTTGATGGACTTTTTCCCTTCACCCTTTGTTGACATATTAGGACCATCAGAAGTAGAAATGCTGTATCCATGAACAAGCTTTGCCATGCCAATTTTGTCCCCAAAACAAGCAAACATCAAAGTTGACTCTACAGTACAGCATAACTTGATCAGAATGTGCAAGTAACCATAACCAGCATCAAACATGAATAAAACATTCCTTATTGCTTACCTATAGGAGTAGAAAAAATGCGATCAACTTCACTTTCAAATGTAAACTGCAGCGGACCCTTGACAGAAGAAACATCAAGATCTTCATATGGTTTTTGATCATCTATCATATTCTTTTCAGCAGTCGGTTTTGAAGAGCCTCCAGGCAATGTATATACAGAAAGTTCAATCCTATCCTCATCAAGAATGGCAAATTGCCCGTCGTTTAGGCCAATAAATGCAGCGTCTCGACCTGAAAAGTAAAAAAAAAACCATGATTCCAAAAATAGAAAACAAATTGAATCTTGGTAGAACCTACAAGTCAAACGGACCTTTGATGGTATTGGCTTTGCTGTTTGATGACTGGGAGTTGGTGTTTTCCCAATAAAGAACCACTTCACTAGAAGCACCATTGAACTCATAAACTATAAGAAACAAGTGTTGTTTTCTACTGTGAAGCAAATACTTCCCATGGAACTCAACATGTCCAGGCATCTGAAAGTAGATAACTGACAGCTCAGCATAGCAGTTCATGCATACAATTATTCATATGGAATCAAAACATTTCTTTAAAAGGAAAAACAAGATATCTCATGTTACCGATGCAAAAAGCTTCTTATACACAGTTTCAGCTCCAGTAGACAGATTGTACGCCATTAGGTTTACGCCTTCTATATAGAAAGCCCTAGTAGGATAATGAAGAACCCGATTCTCTTTACTGAAAAAGTTTAGCTCCAAATGAATGGGCTGTCAAAACCACTAATTGCAATCAGAAAATCTTGAAAACTAGAAAAGCATGCTTATACATTAGTCGTCAGTAAAATAAGTTACCTGGCAAACTGGAATGTCTTTCAGATAATTTTTAGTATCTAAGATGGTGATGAGAGGTAGGCGAGATATTGGGGCAGTTTTTGCATGTCCTTCCATAAAGTGCTGCATAACCAAACAGACCTAATCAATTTCATCTTCTCAACTCTCAAGTACACACAGGAGGCTTCTCTTTATAATACTATACTGGTTTCCAACTATATCCTTCCCACCAACGCTATTGATGACGATATTTAGAGTTTGTAGGCCATTCATTTTACATAACAAGCAAAGAACAAGAAAGAAAGAAACAAGAAAACTAACTTTTTCAACCTTAAAGTTAAAAAAGTACCCTTTTAATCCCTAAAATCAAAGTTCAGATCTTTGTTGGAACAGAGGAAGCATAAAATTCAGTGAAGAGTTAATAATTTAAGAAATTAAACGTACGCTGAATAGAAAAGCCTTGCGTGCAATGTCTGAGATTGTAAGCTGACTGGGCCTGGCAAAAAAGACACTTCGTTAGCATAATGAAAATTAAGTTTAGAAATCAAGTTATGCTTAGAAACCTATTAAGCAGACAAGTAAAAGTAATTCAGGAACTTCCTAAAACACTTCATAATGAGAACACGCAACTAACAGAAAACCATCATCTTGCAGTCACCAACACTAAAGCAATAGTTAAACTTACCCTTTCATATGATGCTCTTGCAACTGAGCTTGAAGTTGATGGTCTGCTAAAACACCTGATGACCCAAGGGCTTGAAGTTTCTCCTTCAATGCAGATGCTGTCAAAATCATATGCAAATCAGTAAAATATATAAGTGGCTTATGGCTATACAAATCTTACATAAAGTACGTGCTGGTAAAGAGGCTAAAGTGTGAGCAACATTAAAGCAGATAGCTGACTTTTTTTTTTCTTTTGTTTACCGTTCTACAAGAATTTTCTTCACTACAACAAGTCTATCTACTTAAATACGGTTCACGCGTTATTGGAGTTCTTATATTACCTATGAATAGTGTAAGTAAACTATTTCTGTAGTATTAGTCAATAAAATTTATTGCACTACCTTTATCTTAAATTAGAAGAAATTTTCTTTTTAGTAATTAGTATACAAAGATAAAGGCTCATTACTTCCCAAATGGAGGGAAGGTATCATGAACCTTTATCTACTTATCTACTTATATTGTTTATTAGCACAGTAAGCTAATTGTACCTCCACCCATATATAAGTCAATTTGTCACATTCACATACAGAAACAAGCATAACTTGGTGACAATGCTGCACCTATTTACAACCTACCAAGTCACTTCCACTTAGATGTTATATAGACAAACATAACACTGTGACAGTTTTGCTCATTTCAGACCTGACTCCTGAGTACAACATACAGAATTTCATACAGTTGTTCGCATCATATTTCTGGATATATTTATATTTAGAACTTAGAAGTAAAACAAATAATTATTCTTAAGGGAAACATTTTAGGCCTTTGTTTGTTCTCCTATCCTTGGCTCAGGAAGTTTGTGTCTTCCATTAAGAAACTGTGTGGGAATGCTTATTTTTTGTAACATTATAGAGTATGATTCAAAATCCCAAGAACACTCTGTGATTAAGTTCATTTCGTTACACGTCACCAGAATATCTTTCATGAAAGAAATATAACTGATTACATGTATAATTGTCCTTCGGACGGAGTCTGTATTAAGTTAGACTTAACAGCTATTAACAAAGGCGTGCTCACAAGTTTAAATTACAAGCCCTGCCTAGGCGGATATTATAGTTAGGGACAAGAGTAGCATCCTAATATATGAGCTCACAATGGTGTGCTTTGAAAAACCTGAAGCTTTTGCTAGCAATTAAAAAAACATCCTTGAACACAACCATATTTGACATGAATAACAAAGAACCTTTCACAATAAGGACCAAAACTAAGATCACCTGAAGATCCCCTTGCACTTTGTAGAACTGCAAAGAGTTGCTTTCTGCCTTCTCTAGTGTAAGCAGCTTTATTTCTTGCATTGTCCCCGCCGGTCATATTCTGCTAAAAAACAACAAATAAGTTCTTTATGTATCCAAAATCTACTCAGATAGATGGATATCAAAGGCAACACTTAACTGCAAACATTAAAGCGGCTAAATTCAATTTTGTGTGGACTTCCAGACTTCTAATTCTCGGTAGGGGATAAACAGTTTCACCACCTTGCTGGGATAGAATGCGTGGGATATCAATTTGTTCAATTGCTGCAAAATAATAACAAAAGAAGATTTAAGATTATCAATTTATGGCTAATACCAATTATATTGAAATTGAATATTTGCAGAAGAATTAAACCAAAAGGGTTGACAATTAACAACAAGGCACTCACAAGTTCACCATAAACTGGTCTTTCTTCAAACTATTATTGCAACTGTGTTAAAAATCAACATATTAAGTAATAAATATGTTGTCGTTCGAGTTCTCCTTCCCTTAACATGTTCTAGGTCCATTTACAAATTTCATCCATGAAAGTATGTTAACAACTTGATAATACTTTAATTTATATCAGTAGAATAAATAAGGACAGTATGATACAGGTATGCATGTTTTTAGTACTTAATTGTCTTTCAATTTGCATTAATAGATTGGATGGTAATTTAGAATCTCATGTACATGTAAGATTCTACTAAATATGAGCTTCTTGCTCTATGGATCTAGAAAAGGGATTTCTCAAGATTAAATTGTATTGCTTTTCCTTTAAAAACTCTGTTAAATTAATATCTCAGACAGTCAACACATTTAAACTCGATAGAAATTGTATACCCTTACTAACCTGCAGGCTCAAAAAAGTTAGCTTGCATCGGAGGTCTATTAGAATTCGCTACAACCCGTGTTTTCCAAACTTGAAGAGTTCCATCCTTGGACAACGTAACAAGTATGCGCAATATCGGGAGCCAGGCAACCGATATAATTGGTTGAGAACCCACTTGTGTACTGCAAGTAGTAAGCATAAATGAAACTCGTGTATTAATAGGCAACATGCCATGCATAAGTATCTAGTAATTCAAGAATCTAGAGAGATTTCCAACACTTGGAGGATGTGTATATTTGTGTGTCTTTCTCTCACTCACTCTGTGTGTGTTACATTCACTGCTGGAAGGAACACGCAGGAAACTTACATGCCAATCATGATCGGTCTCTCAGTTGACACATCCCAAGCAAGAAGTGTACCGCGTCTGTCACCAACAAAAATCCATTCCAGAGTTGGATGAAAAGCAAATGAGCCAGCACCAAGAAGCTTAATGGTATTATCAACTACAGGTAGACCAAGCATAAGAATGATAACGTCAAAATAATTGTAACCTTCAGAATGTAATTTTCTACAACTAAAAAAGTATATACAAAAAAGTGTTCAGCTCAAATCTTACGTTGTAAGGTGTAGAGAACAGCATATGTATGGATGTTGTAGGCTCGAATAAGACCATCTGCATACCCGACATACTGAAATGGAAAAAGTTAAGTTTGTATGAAGTTGTGTGGACACCAAAACGTATACAAGTACACAAGTCAATGGAGAAAAAGAAGATGAAATCGTATTTTGGAAAATTGGCTGGAACATAGACAGAGTTTACCAGCACAGCCAGTCGTGGATGGCAAGCAAGATTGACAATGGGTTTCTTCAGATCTGTCTTTATTTTTGTTGGAGCTCTCCCCCCTTCAACCGTTCCAACAACTTCATGCAGCAAAATAAAAAGAGGGTATAGTAAATTATTGTGATGATTTTGGACAAACCACTTGTTCTAGCATGATTTCTAAGAATTTCTAATGAAGATGTAACTTTTAGAGATTATTTGAGCCCTACTATCTCTTACCGTAAGATGAAATACACAAATAACCCGAAAACCAAATAAAATAACTGAAACACCCCTAGTCTTACATGCCCCCTTTTTCATTTTTTAAATTTCCAGCAGCAAATCAATATTATTCTCATATCAAGAAGTTACAGGTTACTGCAGGTTCTATCCTTGGAGAATGTACTCTTCGAATCTGAATTTTAACCTTGGAGAATATAGTTATACTCTTCAACTCGTGGTTAATATTTATATATGAACTGATTTAACCACAAGGTGTAGCACACCCTTTCACTTGTGTGTCAAATTTATGGAGAACTAACAAACTCGTGGTTAATATTTATATATGAACTTATTTAACCACAAGGTGTAGCACACCCTTTCACTTGTGTGTCAAATTTATGGAGAACTAACATTTAATAACATCTCTGCCAGGTCCTTTAGTCCTCAATTGTTGAATGGGATGCTAATAAACTTTAAACCACTTAAGATATCTCTGGTACAAAGATAGTTATATTGCAAATTATAAATACTAATTGCCCATTGGATCAAATAGAATAGTTGAAACACAATCCTTGCACATATTTCAGCAATAAGCACCAATTTTTGTGTTTTAAAGCATAAATTTCACATACTTTCACTAGTTCATTTATTCAGCCATACAAAGTAGCATTTTGATGATATTGGTAACACTGATTCTCTTTCCTTTATTTTCTCGTCTGTAGTTCTATCATTTGCTATGTAGAGGACATGACTTAGTTATACAGGATTAAAGAAAAGATGGCAGAAAGATATAGATGAGTGACCAAAATAAACCTGTTACGCTCATCCTGCGATGGAAACCAAAAAAAACTACCGGCTGGAGAGGTGTAAGCGCCATATAGACTTCTGTGTCAATTGTAATGCGTTCCATCTTCTTTTCAGGAGAATGCAAAACCCAAGTTTGCTCTGTATCAAAATCACATGATCTGATTGTACAATCCTGCAATAAGTGAATATGGAATTTACATATAAAAGAATATCAACACATGAGAAGAAGAAATCATAACACCAGCACCATTGCTGATTCTCCAATACTAAAGAACTGATCGATAAAATGAAAAGGTCAATACATTTACATCAAATCTTAGTGCTATCCATTAAAAAATGAAAAGGTGGATGCAACGACTAGGACCCAAGATCCATTCCCAAACACTCAGAACTTTCAGTGAAATGAATTTTATTCGAAATGACAAAAACCGCCAGGTCTAAATCTTCATGAATAAGGGAGGCAAGAGTACTAACCTCAAGTATAGCCACAACTGCATGCCCACTAGTGGGACTATAGGACATTTTAACTACAGGAGCACCAATGTTGATTGAAGATATCTTGCTACCAGTGTATGCATCAAACTCTGCATATTAATATAAACATTCAATACCAAAAATACTACCCTTCTCCTAACCCTTCAAAATTCCCACCATAAACCTCATCATCTCCCAAAGATTTGGCATACTAAAAGCAACAAGGGCACCGCCCTCTCGAAGATCTATATTGGTTACAAGTCGGTTTCCGCTTCTAAATGACTAAGAAATTAAGTTTACCGATAATGTAGGTTCCAGCAGCAACGGCTACCAAGGCTTGACTGGGGTGAAATGTAGCAGCGTGAGGCTGGAAAGGTTTCGAACTGCGGCCAACATGCCGCAGATCCAAATGTTGCACCGTCGTCCACTCCATGGATCTCTCAATTCTTGATCCTCCACAAATTTGTGAACAGTCTACGTAGATAGAAATATAAAGAGAGATGAAACAAAACGATCTAATTCCTTTCCACCCAATCTATAAAATATAAAAATATATATAGTTATTATCAAATTCAAGTAGTTGTCTTTGTTAGTAATTCTTCTATATATGTGTTTTAATATGGATATCTTTTCTGGTTGGTTTTCCTTTTACAAAATATTGGCTGCCATTACAATGTAGATCATAAGATTACTATAAGATAAATAGAATTCACAATTACTTATTCATTAATGTGTACAAGTTTTACCAAGTAAACTAGACAACTTTTGTTTGGGCCTGATTATTTGAGGACAGTTAGCAACACAACTCATTAAAGGGTAACTTATTAAAGGT
>JAUEJL010127005.1:0-11502 GCA_032274825.1 Drosophyllum lusitanicum | reverse complement strand
ATATATATATATATATATATATATATATAGTGGGGAAGGTCCCGTTGAGAACCAATATTAGAGTGAGAACCGCGAGAACCAATCTTAGCCGTTCATTTTGGCTAATGGAATTTATGGATGAAGAGCGTGGGGGGATTGAATATGGCAGAGTGCATGTACGGAATTCATGGGTGGGCAATCCAATTGAAGGAGGTAGAATTGGACGGCTAAGATTGGTTCTAGTGATTCTCGCAATAAAAACGTTTCTCAAATGAACTTTTGCCTATACATAGTTTTATTTAAGAGGCTCATATGGTATTAAAGGTCGATCGACTTGATCCATATGATCCATGTCTATACTTATCTTAAAGTATAGTGTTGTGAAAGAAATAAATAATACGATATGTGTGTATTATAATAAAAAGGGTTACTATGTAAAGCACAATAATCTTTATATTAATAGTTGAATAATTTTAAACTACAAATGTTTTTATATGGAATAGTAAGGGTGATTGGTTTGTAAGACCATCGGTAATATTTTCTTTTTCCTTTGTCTTCTCCTCTCTACCGTTGCATCATATACATCTCATTCCCTTCTCTATAATTAAATTTACTATTCTTTTTTTTTAATATCCCTCACTTTTTTTAACCTTTTCTTAATGGAGCGACAGGGAATGATCTTGGATGGGTTTTGGTGTTCCTGATGGGGACCCGTTGCCTTTTGAGACTCGGTGGCAGGGACGGGACTAGTATTATGCTAGGCCTAAGAACAAGTTATCAGTGTGTTTTTTCTCTATCTTTTTAACTTCCGAGTTCGTATGAGTGAAATATGATCAAAACAGTGAAGTGGTGTTGGAGATGTCAGCTTTTCTCGTTTTCTCCGGTTTTTGCTCAAAACTTTTCATCATCCGCCTTTTTAACCCGAAATCCAACAACTTAAGATATTAAATATCTATCGACTTATTTATGAACAATAACATGCTAAAATAAAATATATATCACGTAAAATTTATATTTAAATATGGCGATATCAACTACAGATATGTCCACAACAAGACTTGAACTCTTTAGAAAGAGAGCTCCATCACATGTCGGACCTTAGCCCCTACCTTTTCGCGGTGATCCTGGACGAGCTTTCGTATGAGATCCGGGGGCATCCCAAGGTGTATGATCTTTTGCAAGGTTGTAAAACTCGCTAGGCGCTAGTCGGTCGGTCTACTAGTGTATGATCTTTGTGGATCGAGTACTTGGATCGGAAGTTTATATGTAAATTTGGAATTTATATTATATATGTGTGTTAGGGAAATTTCGAATTTATATTATATATGTGTGTTAGGGAAATTTCGAATTTATATATATGTATGTATAGATAAAAGGTAATTAGTACAAAAATAAAGGTAATTAAATCTCCGTTGATGTGTAATTAAGTATAGATGAACTGTAATTAATATAAAAAAGATGCTACTATTTGAATCCTCTCCTTTTCACATATCAGACATGTCACATCAATCAATAATAGTTTCCAATACAAATCATACGCTCACATAAATCACATTACATGGGTCAATGTAGATTATTAAAGAGGTCCGAATAATTACCCTATAAAAAGGGGTATAAAAGTCCTTTGACCATGAAAGGTAACTAATTAAATAAAAAAAGTCTTTAAACCCATGCCCCTTCTTCTTCTCAACCGGCAGAAACTACACAATGACCCATTCGTCTTCCTCGTCCCCTTGCTTTTTCCGATCGAATAAACCTTCTGTGGCTATGACCTATTTCCCCGACTTCTGACCAATTTACGACTAATACAGGCCGATTTTTTACCGATCCAAAACCGATTTTGAACGAGTTTAACCAAGACCAATTTTTTAGTCCGATTAGCATCAACTCAGTTTGTTCAATGATTGATTCCCGATTATGTGGCGATTACCTGGCCGCCTAGGTAGAGTTACAACATTGGATCTTTGCTAATGACATTTTGCTGGTCGTGGAGACTGTAGGAGAGCTAAATACTAGGTTCAATCGTACATAAAACAAGGATGATTGATGAGGATGTGACCCGCCATATTAATGCGGGTTGGGCCAAGTGCAGAGCGTCCTCAAGTGTGCTATGTGACAAGAAAATTCCGTTGAAGTTAAAAGGAAAATTCTATAGAGTGGCAGTTAGATCAACTATGCTCTATCGGATGGAATGTTGGCCATGAAGAAGGCTCGGTAAATGAGGATGGATGTGACAAAAATGAGGAGTAAGACCTTGCTAGACACGATTCCAAACGGAGCTTCCATAAGTGATATAAAAGTTGCGCCCATCACAACCAAGTTGAGAGAATGAAGAATGTGTTTGTTTGACTACGTCAAGAGGAGACATAGCATAGAACCAATTAGGAGAGTGGAAACAATTATAGTCAATGAAACAAGGAGAAAAAGACACCCTTGCAAACGATGAGAGGATAAGTTGAGGCTCGATATGTAGAAATTATAACTCTATGAGGACATGACATCATATAGGAAGACTTCGAGGACGAGAGGTGTCTCAAGGATAAAGCTGCTAAAGCTAGGGCTTTAGGCTCTAATTTTTTAAGGCTCCATTAATTATATATACACCTAGAAAAATCTTTAAGGCACAACAATTTTTTTGATATTAATGGTGTAGTTTATTTTTAGGGTTAATTCTTTTAAAAGAAATTATTCATTTAGCACATGACACACTTATTAGTATACCTAACTATTAAAAGAATGTAATACGTTTTCAAATGTTTAGATTGCATATAGAATATGTTGATTAATCTTGTGACTATTGCTCACATGGAACAAAGTTCTTCAAAATTGATTTAGTAAAAAAAATATTTGAGATCGACAATGTCACAAAGAAAAACTAAATGGCTTGGTATTTTATTTGTTGGTGCAATCAACGAATAAATATTTAAATAAATATTTTGATGACACAATTTTAATATTTATTTAAAAAGAAATATATTACAAAATCCAAGTTAATATGAAAATAATAAGTTTGGCAAATAAGAAGTTAAATATAAATTTGCATTGATCAAAACACTAATATATCACGAGGATTAAACTTGCAAATTTTATAAAATGCCAAACGCTTACAATATCAATAAAGTAAAAATGACTATTAAACAACAACGTTACATATATTGAAAAGTCAATTTTTACTTAAATGTATTTTTATTTATAAAACCAATTCCACATGATCTTAAAGATATTTATTCTTGGAATTGTATTTTTATAAAGTAGTTTATTGAAATATATTTTATTTGGTAAATATTTACAAACATAAAAATACTTATTTTTGTGTATAAGTAAAATATCCTTAAGAGGTATTATTATACCGGGTATTATTTTGGTTGACTAGATAAAATGAGATCTTAGGAGAAGATCTCACCTTGAGCATTGTGCACACAAAAAGTACATAGGTGGCACATTGTGGTCCAGCCATTTCAAATGTGATATTTTCTTGATTTTTGTGCCAACCAAAGTACACAAGATAATAATATTATATTCTGAATATTGTACTAATAAAATACAGATTTCAAATATAAGCCAAGTGCATAACGTTAACATTTTAAATATGGCTGAAAAGTTATGCTAGTGATGCACGGTCGCAAGCCACGGTCAACCGTGGGCCTGCGACCATCCGACTACTAGACAGCCCAACTTTCTCTCTCTTCATTCTTTATAAATTCAAGCTTTGGATTTTCATTTTAAACCATCTCTTGCACAGAAAATCCTCTGTAATATTTCATCACATACTTGTGATCTTTCATCTTTATATTATATATGTGTAATTCTTGAGTTGTTATAATCTTCAAGATTTGAATATCTTCTTCGATAACTCAAAGAGAGCAAGAGAGAGAAAACAAGAGAGCTTCAATTCCAAATCTATTTGCCTCTTGTATTTAGTGAGTGAGAATCATTGTACACACCATTGTTGGTGTTTGAGTGATTTTATTATTGTTCTTGTGAGAAGAACCTTGTTATTGAAAGTGGATTTGACTATTCCCTACTTGAGATCTTGGGTTTGTGTTCTTGGTGAATAACACTTGTAAAAGTCCTTTGGAAGGCATTTGTTGGAGACCTCGGTGGAGGCAAGGAAGTCTTACGGGGTAGGCAAGGAAGTCCTCATTGGAGGCATTCAGGGTTCTTGGTGAAGAGCTCATGTTTGGTGTTCTTGGATTAGAACATCGTAAGGTGATCACATCCTCGTATTAAAGGTGATTGTAACCGGTGGTCTCTTCCGTTCTAATGAGACTTTTTGCACGTTGTGCTAGTGAAACTCTTGACGGAGGTCAAAGAGTGGACGTAGGTTGGAGTTCAACCGAACGACTATAAATCTTAGTGTTATCTTTCTCTAACCCTTAAACTCTTTACATACTTGCATCTAAATTCTTGCATTTATATTTTTGTATTTGTATTCTTGTCTTTATATTCTTGCTCTTACATTTTCGCATTCATATTATCACATCTACTTTCAAGTCATTTATTAAATTATCAGGAATACACACACACACACACACACATATATATATATATACATTAAAGATACTTTTATATATATATATATATATATATATACTCTTATATATATATTTATCGTAAAGAGTTTTATTATTGTTAAAGAGAACATAAAAAAAAACATAAAAAAGTGGACATAGAAACAATTCAACCCTCCTTCTAGTTTCTACACATATTAAAAAGGAGTACTTATTGAAACAAATCTACTTCATATACGTACTATTTATTATAAGTAATTACTAAAAAAATCATTAATTTAACATTTTATCTATATTTTGAATAATTTAGTTTTTGAATTTAATTTTTTAATATTATTTCGAGCTTTTCGATCCAAGCTCGAGCTAATAATGTACCATGTCGAGTCGAGCTCGAGCTTAACATAAAATTTCGAGCTGAGCTCGAGCCCTTGTCGAGCTCGAGCTTGATTCGACTCGTTTATACCCTTACCCAGAACTACACATCGTACAATAGTAATCCTTAAAGTAATTAATTGCAAATATAAAATTCAGTACAAAGTTGTTTAAAATAAACATCATAAACGTTTGAAAACGAATGAGTCGTCTTCACATTGCTGGAGCTTCCCTACGAACAGGTCCAGAAAACTCGATGGAAAATGAATTAAATGAATAGGAAGCTGTTTAATGATGATCGAAATCAATAACAATTGCGGTTTCATAAATTGATTGGGGTTTGAATGAGATTTATTCACACATTGTTGCCTGTTTTGCATCGGAACACAACCAATATCAAGACCGGGCCTTAGATTTATCAAAACAAGTTATTAGTGAAATTAAATGTTAATGATTGGATGAAATGCAACTAGGGTCACTTAGCAAAAAGAATAAATGCATTTGGTTAGAAATTGGGTGACTTTGATCTTTGAAAGTGGTGATGGAAGTGTTTCTGTTCTAAGTGATGACCGAATTCGGATGGGGATCGGATTCTCTAAGTGATGACCGAATTCGGATGAGAACCGGATTCCTTAAGAAATGACCGAATTCGGGTGATAACCGAATTCGGATGAGGGATGGACTTCTTAAGGATTGACCAAATTCAGTGGGTGTGAAGTGAAGGGTTATGTTATATTGTGGTGATAACCGAATTCGGATGAGGGATGGACTTCTTAAGGATTGACCAAAGTCAGACATAGTGTGAAATCCTTGGTACGGCTTGGATAGTCAACTATGACCCAAAGTGTGAAATCGTCGTTAGTGCACTGCGTCCACCGGCGGAACTATTAAGGGGCAGGGAGGGGCCGTGGCCCCCCCCCCAAAATTTTGTGTGCTTGTAATGAAATTTACATTAGGTATTGATAAAAAATATATGTATGATTATTTTGACTCTCTACAAATTAGGAGAACCAAGTAACTGAATTTAGAAATGATAATACTAAAAACAAAAGATAAACGAATTTAGAAACTAAAATAGAACGGAGAAGAACCCTATGGTTACACGCAATTAGTCAAGCATCTTCCACGCCACACTTGGAGAACAGTAGCCGCCTAGCCGGAGAACTTTCTGTCCACGCACAACTGTGACATGGCTGACACCGGAAAATCAAGAACACTTCCGTTTCCTGCTCACCGTCGATTCGGCGAGAAGTCAAGAACACCACCGTGCCTGCGGAGAAAAACCGAAATGCCCACTTGTCACCGCCGTCCGCCCTCCATCGCCAGCCGGTGAATAGCTCTCATCTCTCAAGTCTGGATTGTGAGTGAGAAATTTGAGTAAGTGTAGAAGTATGAAACACTTGCTTTACATGTGGTATTTGGGTGGTGTTTTTAAAAGAAAGCAAGAAGGTAATTAATGTTCATGACTTTTCAAGATGAATAGCATAATAGGTGAAAGTCTCAGGGAGAAATTACAGTGTAGACCTTGCTGTACTTTAATTAATGCTGTCACTTTACTTTACTACAAATACACAATTATTATTTATTTATTTATTTACTTATATAATAGTTTATTATGTGTGAATATATAAAATATAATAGTTTTTAACGATTTATTAATAATTGTATTACTTATTTTATAATTTATAAAATATATATTTTTATATATAATTTAAGTTATTTTACATGTAAGTTAGATACCTTTAAATACCTTTGATATAATTCATTATTTACCATATATTATTTTGGCCCCTCCTCACCCGGACCCTTCTAATCAAGCTGCTGCAATGATTAAGTCGGAGACATCTCGTCGTTGCCGGCCTCTACCAATCACCACCAACATCCACCAATACAGAACTCGTCTCCGCCGGCCTCCGCTAACATAGGTCTCGACGCGGCCTGCCTCCTGCAGCGCAGGTTTTATTTGTTTGATTTTGAACACCACCGGCCTCCATCCGGGCTTCCTCGATCTTGAACAAAATTGGGTTTTAAATAGATATCCTTGTTTATTAAACATAAACCTACTTGTTGCAGTCTAGCTCCGATTCTGAAGCACTCATCATCCTCTGCCTGCCAACGGTAATCCATTTTATCTCTTTTTCAGTCTTCATATTAAGTCTCTGTTCTTCACTTTAGGGCTAAATTTATTTTCTGATTGCGCGGTAATTTTTGGGTATAATGTTGTTTTTGAATGAACCGTTGAGACTTGAGACACTATCATGGTTTCCCTTCCAGATTTTGAATTTATATTTTTTTCTTTACGTTCATCTTTCGACTCATTGTAGGAACTATAATAAAACAACCAGTATAGGCATCATATGAAGCACAAGTTATTTGCCAATTGGCAGTAATAAAATGCAAGTGCCACTGTAGTTGGTTGTTGTGCTGCATCAAACCTGATTGTTGCCTCTAAGTTAAGAATAAGCATAAATTTGTAAAAGAAAGCTAACACCCAAGATAATATAAACATGAAGAGTCACCTGATTTTGACAAGCAAGTTGTAACATGCAAATACTGTTTGTAGGGTCGTGTGTTTGGTGGTGTCACACGTGGTGGTGTCCCATGTGAAGAAATTTCCATATTCAAAGAATTTTATTTATAGATAGCTTGGAACAACAGTTATGACCACTTTTTGAAAGATTTGGTCATCACTCTGGTGTTGGTCATGGGCATGCAGTTCTGACTTTTAATCAGTTTTGACAGTTTAATTATGTATATCCATTTTGAGCAGTTTTTGACAGTTTTTCTATACAATTTATGTAATATTGACAGGACAGATTTGGAATACAGTTTTTGGTAGTTTTTTCGTAGCAACTTAGCTGTGTGATCAAAGGGTCCATATTCCATCTCAGTTTGATCCTACAGTTGTGAAAATTAAGGACTTTATATGATTAGGATTTAAAGTCAACTTGATCTAGTGGTTGATAATGAAAGTCAAATATGGTTGCCTCACGGGCAGCCATATATAGATAGAATGTGTCAACTTTTGTACATAACAACAAATTTATGAACTTTGATAGAGTAATAAAGAATAAGTGGATAAACGTAAAAGTTTTGAAGTAGGCGCACATAAGAAAAAAGATAACATAATAAAATTCAAAACAAGTTTCAAGTACGTACATGCATTCCAAAGTCGATGTGTTACATGTAATCTAACGATCTTAAAGAACTATAGTTGGAATTTGAAACAACTACGACTGATCACGAATTAGGAGTATTGTCACATCCCTTTGGAAACCTTTTCCTATGTGCTAAATTTTACTGACAAAATTATCCTCAATATAGTGCAGACTGCAGACCTTAACTGCAACTAAACTCAATCTGCTAAGGTATGCAACATGTCTATCAGGACCCATCATTACCTGAAGCAATGTGTTGACAAATAAGGGCAAGTGTACTTGTTGTCACAAGGAAATAACACAATAATTAGATTCCTTTAAAAGCTTACAATGAATTAATCCACATGTAGAGGACTACCCCAATGGATTCAAGGAGATGCACCAAAATGAAACACAAGAATGTAAGAATAGTACATATACAAAAAATTTCAAATACGCACCTAAGAAAACAAATTTTTTTTTTTTGAAATACTTCTTTATATTCTACACTCGTTATTTTGTCCATGACATTTGCCGTTGTTGCTCAACATGAGCTGAAACCCCAATTTCAATTAGGATTGTGAAGTTCAGAATGGTTTCTGCAGTTCATTTCTTTCTCTGTTTCTACAACTACAGAACCACATATTTATTGATATTTAGATAATTATGGTACAGCTTCAACATACTTTGAAAGACAAAAGCAACAATGATTGAAATTTCTGAGAAACAATAATTTATTTGTAGCCTAATGAGTTCAACTTCACATCATGGTATATTGTATAGATAAGAAACTAAAATTATGAGAGGTTAAAGAAGCTACGTAGAACAGATCATTTTGTAAAACCCGGGCGTGCACGAGTCCATAAATCTAGTTCTGACATTAAGATACTATGAAACAGTTAGAGGCCATGCATCAACATTGCTAAAGAATTAGTAATATGATGACCCACCAATCTACTGAATTTATGGTATATATCAACAGCCACAAAAGTCCAGGGGAACAATAGAATTCTTGTTCAGATCCTGGAGTTCTACTGCTATAAATTTAAATGAGAAGTGTTACGCGTTTTCAAAGGCTAAGAGGTTAATGGACGAATGAAACAAATAAAAGTTAAGAATTCGAACCTCGTCAGATTGTTGCAGCCACAACTGTATGAACAAATAAAAGTCAATGACCCGTTCATGCACATGTATTACACAAGTAAACCTAAAAGATGATATAATCAAATGGCACATGACCTTCGATTTACCATAGGATAGAATACTACAGAATTCATTCTAATTAAGCGTAACATTTAGGCTGCGTTCACTTCATGACTAACATTACACTAGGGACCAAAATGACTATTGAAGCATTTGAAAAACCAAAATCCATCATATGCAAGGCACATAATCAATCATCTATAATGTGTTTTGTTAAACAAAACTAAATTTCTTTGTCTCGTACTCTCATCTAAAGAGTTACTGTTTTTTGACGGCCCAACCCGGCCACCTGCTTTATCATATGTCTTTAAATTGTTTTATACACAGCAAGATATATTAGTCCCATATAACATGGTAAGAAACAAAAGTTAATCAGGCCGGGTGGACTATATGTACAGCATGATTGAAACAAAGCTCGTCTCTTAACAGAGTGTACAGTAGATGGAAATGAAACATTTGTTGGCATGAATGCATGATCAGATATGCCCACAAAGAAGGAAAAAAAAAGTTCATGAAGGCTAGTAACCAATTATCAAAATCCTCAAACTAATACCCAAGTGAAAGCAGAGTAGAAAACTTAGAGAAGTGGGTATACCTGATTTTCTTTATATAATAAATTAAGTAAGCAGAGGAGTATGAAACTTGGGTATGCAGACAGCAGATACACATTTTTAAAAATGACAGGATCAAAACTTCAAAAAACTCATAAAACTAAACTTAAACTTGCAAATCTTTGATTTATAAACTGAAACTACATAAACTTTTGATCTGTATATCGATTACAATAACTTGTGTACAAATGCCCTATTTATAGACTAGTGACCGGCGGTTTTTCCGGCGGTTACTGGCGGTTCTATGTCAATTAACGGCGGTAGACGGCGGCTGACGGCCGTCGGCGGTTATCTCTAGCGGTGGGGCTGTGGTGGTTGTACAAAATATATCATTATTTCCAACAAAAAATAGTGGAAAGTTGAATCGTACAAACGTATACTATGTTATCGGCGTAATCAATATGTGCTGTCGGGAATTTAACTACCTTATGAATACGAGGTACACAGTAAAAAGACAACCGGATAATCGCGTGACACCACACCTTATCACCATAGCCATTACAATAACTTAACTGCATGTACATTCATTGCTAGCTAGATATTATGTAATTAATGTCAAAATATGAACTAAATGTAATGAAAGATGAATTCTTGTAACTTTTAAGGTATAAGTATACGAACGATATGAATTCTTATACGTTTTGGCTGGTAACTGATTAGCTTTGACAGATCAACTTTCATCAAAGGATCAGCTTTGGCAGATCACTTTTAGTTGCAAGATTAGACTCAAGAAAATGTTGTATGATAGCAACCACATCAATAATTGCAGCTAATAAAACATATCATGAAGAAATCTGGGCACGGGGAGGATAAGAACTTCAAAAATGTAATTATTTATCATAACATGGATCACTAAATCCTTAAAAAACTACTCATGTCCAACATGCAAAGTGAATATTTAATTCTGTTACATGTTTTTTAAGACTGTAGGAAACAATTGCATGTTTGTAAAATTTTTGATTAAGTAGTTTAAGAGAAAAGAGGAACATTGTAATCATGCTCCAATTTATGTTCATATCATCAAAAAACATGGCAAATCACATTTGACCAGCATGAAATACAGAGAGTAACATTACAACAACAAAGTCACAATTAAACAAAATTAGAGCCAAGTTGGTTCAAGCATTTCCTCAAACAGTTGATGTGCATCTTTACACTTTTCAAGGACATGAAGTTTTTCTTTCAAGTATTTGATTTGTCATAATGGTACAACTCGATCACCACAGCTGATGTTAATCGGCTAATAGTGAGTTCTAACCAATTCGTGGGATTAAATTGAAGAATAATCTAGTGAATTGATCAGCAAAGAAAAGAAGAAAGTAATGGAAGAATTGAGAAGTAGAAGAGGGTTTTTATTTCATAGTTGATCTCATAATTCCATAGAGGCTACATATAGAAGAATTACAGTAGAGAAGCACACATGCGATTCAAAACTGACCCTTATACTTGTAACAATACCTCCCCCTCAAGAAGATCCTTGACCCCAAGGATCAAAGGAAGGATATGTCTGTGAAATAAATTCAGCAGACTCCCAAGTCGCATCCTCCAAATTGCCTAGGGACTACTTGATAAGCCATTCAATGTGAGCACGATTCTGTCTCTTGAATGTACAAACTTCCAAAACAGCTTCGGGAATGTTTGTATCTGAATGAACATGAGTGTTGGGTAAATCTGAAGATGGAGTGAGAG
>JAUEJL010126994.1:0-11503 GCA_032274825.1 Drosophyllum lusitanicum | reverse complement strand
TCCCCCTCCTTCAATTGGATTGCCCACCCATGAATTCCTTACATGCACTCTGCCACACTCAATCCCCCCACGCTCTTTATCCATGAATTCCATTATCCAAAATGAACGGCTAAGATTGGTTCTCGTAGTTCTCGTACGAAAAACAGTTCTCGTTTGAACCGTCCCCTATATATATATATATATATATATTCATTTGAGAATCACCTTATTACGAGTACCACGAGAAGCAATCTTGACGTCGTGTTAGCATATGAGTTTGAAACATACATATATAGGAGCGTGAGGTTTGATACGTACATAGGGATCGAGTTACGACGTAAGATCTAGCTATGGTTCGTAAATTACCATGCAGAAGTATGGTCATATATAAACCCTCCATAGTGCAATTTAGCTTATTATTATATACTTACTAAATAATAATAAAATATTTGTGATTTTAGTGTCATCATGATTATTGTGAGACTAGCCGAAATTAGAATTAGCTATAATCTGAGTCTGGAGGTGCGGAGTGCACGCTCGGATAAGTTAAATTAATATCGGTCACACGGGGGATCCGCGGGCAGCGTCTTTGGTGGGGTTCCAAGAGGCATCGCCCCTGGCGGGGTCCAAGGGACAGGACTAAGCCCCTAGCGGCGGTAATTTTTCCGCCAAAAATAATTGTTCATAACGGCCATGATAGTATTTGGCCCTGCAGAAGAGATAGAAACGTTTTGTGCATCGTTACTTTAATTTGCCGGAATTTTGTCTCAATCAACACAATTCAAAGCAAAGGTATTCTGTGTTTTGATTTGAATTAAGCCTGTAATTCAAATCTATCTCTTGGATTATCCATTATCTGAATTCGTGATACCCTAGACATAGTGTCGAATTACAATTTTTGGGAAGTGTTGTTAACACGATCCAAGAAATTATTCAAGTTTATTGTTATTCTAATTCTTGTTTTCTAACATAAAATGATCGAGATGGTTTTATTATATTCTATATATAGATAGATATAGATACCGTTGATCTGTACATTTATTATTTACAAGCATATTTGAGAACTAGTTATTAACACCCCCGCGCGTTGCAGTGGGGAAAAAAATATATGAATGAACAAAATATAAAAACTAATTATTTGTATGTTCATGTTGTTAGTTAAGATTCAAATGAATTCAGGTTCTATATACATAATTAAACGGTATTAATCTTTATTACTGAAAAAAATTCAGCATGAAAGAAAATCTCAATAGAATTATCCTGATATTCATTTCTTCTAAAAACATAAAAATTAATAACTAAAGTTTAAAAAGATGCGAACAAAAATTATAGGAAAAGAGAATCTTTATTAGTTTTACGCTTAGTTTCTATTTTTAAGACGATCAATTTTGAAACCAACCCTTGTACTACATGAGTATATAAGTTGTTTATATAACTATAAATTTACCTTGTTTTTGATTAAAAGTTATGTTAACTATCCCTAGTACTTATATACGAGTATTAAGCTAGTAATTATTTAAAATAATAAATTTAAAACTATAGCAAGGGCTACATAAAACTTCAACACAAGACAAACAAATATTATAATAACAAAAGTTAATTCAACACGAAGCAAACAAATATTATAACAACAAAAATTAATGTGTGTCAAATACTAAATGAGACGTGAAGAAAAAGGAAAAAACCGAAACACTAAAATGGGAAAATGAGGGATAGGGGTATCGTGACTTTAAGCTTATGTGCTAAAGACTTAGCGAATCCGCCAAGTCCACTTTTGTTAAAATCTTGCAGCAATTAGTATATAACTATTACTTAGAAAGTTATTGTTCATAAATTCCTGATAATTGTTAGTATATGTACTACGTACTATCCAACGCGTACTCTCGCTTTACATATATAATCTCAAACAAAATAATGATCGAACGTACTCTTTATTATCTTCGGTTTCAGATTTAGAAATAAAAAATTTTAAAATAAAAATCACGTAGACGAAATTGATATTCATTGTCTTCTTCTTCTTCAACACGAGGTAGACAACGTAGGCCTCCTACTCGTATGATGAGGGATAGGTAGGGAAGGTGGTCAGGCAATGTCTTATTCTTATTGATTGATGACTATTTTACCGAGAAAATATTATAGGTATTCCTAATGCTTTTAGTAAACAATTACCCAAAGCACTTTCACACAAAAAAGTAGCAAGGGTGGTGATCAATATTGTGTTCGGGTTAGCATGTCAAGAACATATGACCCTTACTCGACTTGTTTATTTATTTATGTCATGATTCAAAATACTAATTTGTTTATGTGAGACTCAATCCTGACCCGCGTAGCCCATCTAATTATACAGGTTGACATATTAGCAAATCATTTTCTAGTTAGTGGGTCATTAGCTGGTTAGCGGATCGTAAACGGGTCGATAGATTAGAAGGTTAGCAAGTTTAAAGATTACATGAGTTGCCAAAAATCATAATTTTGACACCACAAACTTTCTTGTTTAATTGTTCATAAATTAAACTATCAAGAATGTGGATTTGTTAGAGTCTGCATTATAATTACTTAATTAGGACAAAACTTGGTTTATGTGAAAAATGAAGTATAATATAAATATTAAACGGGTTCACCTGTTGACCTGTGAAATTTATGTATGACTAACATAAACCAATTATTATATCTCGTTAATTTTGTATCGAGTTCATGTCGTGTCGAGAATTGGCACTCTTACAAAAAAATTGATGGTGTATAGAGACTTGGCTTTACGATTTTACAAAAAATTGCTTGATTGGCATATGGTAATGTTGGTGATGCTTTTGAAGAATATTTACAAATGTCTGAATGCAATTGAAAAAGCCTATTTTTTATAACATCTAACATTTATACCAAGTACAAGAGAACGCACATAGGCTACCAAGTATGCTTGGAAGCATTAATTGTATGCATTAGGAATGAAGAAACTGGTCATACCGTATGGAGAGGTCAATTCACAAGAGATGATAAAGGAGTAGGTCAATAATATTTGAAACGGTTGCATCCCAAGATTTGCGTACTTGACATTCTTATTTTGGTGTTTCGTGTTTAATAACGACATCAACATTCTCAATCAATCACCTTTATTCAAAGACATACATACAGACACCAAACATGGGTGTACCGTCATGGTGAATAAATATACATACAACAAAGGATATTACCTTGCACATGGTGTATATCAGGATTGTACAATGCTTTGAAATCATTTTTGTATCCACGTGACGCCAAAAGGAGGAAATTCAAACAGACTCAAGAAAGTGTAAGAAAAAATGTCATGTGTGCATTTGAAGTCCTCCAAGAATGTTGGTCAACTATAATTAAGAAACCCCAGGAGACCTATGAGTCTAGGGTTGTCGGAAAAACCAAACATGATTAGCTTGACCGACCCGATTCAAGTTCGGGTTAATCAGGTTTCGGATGTCTTGTTCAGGTAAAACGATTAAAAAGTGGTGTAATTTGGTTTAGGTGACGGTTAGAAATAAATAAAGCTCGGATAACCCTATTAAGAATTTTGAGTTCTTTTTAAGAATATGGATCAACCTCATAGATCACAAAGTGAATCCCATACAGGGGCGGACCCAAGCTTGTGGCGGTGGTGGCACGGGACACCAGCCAATTTTATCCGCTTAGTGTAAATTTCGATATCAAGTAGTGTAAATTCTGATTTTTTCGAGGCAGTGCTACCACCAATTTCAAATCCTAAATCTGGTGCTACCACTCATTTCAAATCCTGGGTCCGCCCCTGATCCCATATGCCACAACTACTCTCCAAGGCCACAACTTGTTCAATACGCATACGACATAAGACATACATTCACACATATTTACAAACCAAAACCAATACCTTCACATTAAATTACTACTTATTATTTTATTAAATTTAATAAGCATGAATTTGAAAAATGTTGAGGTCATCATCGATCAGGTGTACATGGTCTTCATGAACTTGTCAAATGTTTAGTACTTATTATAAGTTACTTATTAAACGAGCATAAAGTTTTTATGAAACATGATTAATATATAACGCTCCGGTCACCATGAATTTTTATGCATAAATTGATAGAAGATTAAAGAATTATACAACTGTTTTTATTAACTGATGATAAAACATTCATTAGTTTATTAGACGTTTATTTGCAAGTCAAGCCAAACATAATTAAGTATACGTACAACCATTCAACCTTATTAATTAAATAGCTTTTTCATATTGACGTACATAGAAGCATAAATTACTAAACAACCCCAATTAAACTCGATTAATCCGAATCTTATTTCATTCGGTTTATGTGGTAAATTTTAATTACCTCAAAACCGATTAACCCGATCGACATGAGTAATTCGAAACTCGAATAACCCGACCGAACAATACCGTATAAACAAAATAAAGAGAATATATAATGAACATCTCTATCATACTTTACATAATATGTTCTTCAGGAATGGAGGATATTCAATAAGCGACGTAAACCGATAATAACTCTCGTATGTAGAAGTAGGAATTTGCAGGATATTTCATGCATATCAACCTCCGTAAAATCTTGTGGAACATATTTAGCGACTACCAACAACATTAATTGATTCATAGAATAATATTTTATTAACTTGGGATTTTTTTTTAATTTAATGCCATTTCCGTTTTGGCATGCGTTATACATATATTTGGCATGCTTTATTATTTGTGTCTTACTTTATAATTTGTTTTGCATCACGTGAATAAGCGAGTTATTTTGAGAATATTTCTTATATTATGGTAACCGCTGTTAATGTATGTAATAAATTGGTGTTCCATATTGTTGTTATGTATAAGAGTATCTAGTGAAGGAGTAAAATAAATTTTGAATTTACAAGCCTAAAATTTTTAATATGAAAATAGGGTTATTATAACCCTTTTTGTTTACTACATGGAGATCATAACACACATATCCGTTTAATGAGTGATATCAATGGGCATATAGAAGAAAGGGTTGAAGGTTACTTGGGAACCCATGGGGGGCTTGGCTTCGGTATTACCAGGCAAACAACGAGCAACATGCGCAACAAGAGTATAAGCGACTCGGTACCTTATTATGAAAATTAACTATTTCATGTTTTGATCATGAGATGATCCTCTTTCATCTTGTTAACAAAACCAGTGAATATCGAGAAACATATAAAATTACAAAAGGGAAAACAAAAGACGGGCTCGTAACATCAAAAGGCGACGTGTTTTTCAAACTCGACCCGATACAAAACATGGAACCAATGGTTTTATTAAAATGACGGTTTGAGTTCCGTTTCTCATTTGACTGCTACCAGATTGTAACTTTGTAAAAGTTCTACAGAGGGCCTGGGAATGTCCCGTTCTCCCTTTGCTCGTTCCATCTGTCTATCTGCATATAAAATACAAAACAAGTAATTATAAAATACACTCGCGTTTAAAAATTTTGTATATCGTTAAACAATATTCAGAAACATACCCATTCGCCTGGGCAAAGTGAGCGATAATATTTTGCAAACTTATCACATTCAGAAGCATCTTCTCCCTTTGCAGCCACACATCTGATAATAATAATAATCATCATCATCATGGCATAACAAGAATCGAATCAACAAAAGCTATCAGAAGTGCAAAACAACAATGGTTAAGGAAGCTCACCGATGGTACTCAACATATCGGGTAAAGCAGTGCCTGCTTTGATTTGTAGTTGGAAAACGATAATCTCCGGGTGCTGTCTCAAGCTGTTATTCAAACAACACGTCAAACATGTGTGTGTATCCAAGTTTGAAGCTTATAAGATTAAATTTGATGGCAAAAACAAGAAAAGTCATTTATGATAAGTGAAGATTTCTCTTACTTGTAGTTAGTTTCTATTTTTGAAAATGCACTTTCAAAATTTTATAACTTATATAATCAAAATATGGAACTGTTTACCTGGTTAAGAGTTGTAAGCTTATAACTTACAACCTCAAAACATTCATTTTCATATTACATTCTCACTAAAGAAAGTTAAACGAAAGTACATTCCTTCTATGTCTACTTTTGAAAATCAAACTTTGCATCCTTTTATATTATAAGGGAAAACTGCCGAGAAAGGTAACCTAAATATCAAAAATTGCCAATAAAGGTAACGTCCAATTTTTTTGGCCGAGAAAGGATTACAAATTTTAATTTGTAACAAAAAAGGGTATAATGACCTCTTATTAGACCTAACAAAAAAAAGATTATAAATTTCAATTTGTAACAAAAAAAGGTATAAATTTCACGCATTATACCCTTTTTTGTTACAAATTGAAATTTATAATCCTTTTTCGGACAAAAAAGTTAGACGTTAACTTTATTGGTAAATTTTGATATTTAGATTATCTTTCTCGGCAATTTGCCCTTTTAATAACTAAACCTTCCAAAGTAAAGATTATTTAAAAAATTAAATCAATACAAATTAACTTAATAATTAAAATATTAATAATTAAACTTTTCATATTAAATATTCGATCATATAATAAATATTTTAACTTAATAATCAAAAATTGCGTATAACTAGAACTATTAAATCTAAATAATATACAACCTTGATTTATAAAAATTGCTGGATTTTTTAATGGGTAATATAATTAAAATAGAATAGAGTTATAAAGCTCTTGTTGGATTTTACTATCCATGTAAAATTTCATTGACACGTTATAATTTAGAAAAGAAACAAATCACCATTGTTTGAAAAACAGACAAGTTATCGAGAAAAAAATATTCGCAACCACTGCATTGCACATGTACAATATTATATACGTAGGAAGAAAGATCCTAATCTAAAAAGTGTAGGAAGCTTTCTTAGCCGGCCATTGATTTAATAAAATCAATAGTTAAGATCATCAATGTCCTTTTTTGTAAATAAAATGAATATTTGATCTTAAGGGCAAAGGAAAAAAAGGTTGTTAGAAAGGAAAAATGTGGAAAACGGGCAGAGAGTGGCGGTCACTCTCCTAAAATGAGAGTTGGTTGTATTAAAAACTCAAACCCCCCAAATTTCTAACGTATAATATCTTTTATATAACAAACTTTTTAAAAAAAAGTTACTCCATACTAAATATAAAATAACGCTCTTTTATTTTAAATCAATATTGCATATTTTTTTTTATTTTCGGAACTTTGTTGTACATTATTACACTGTTTTACACCAATTTCACACTGTAAGGCATATTACAGTGGTGCACGCATTTTGTGCTGTGTTACTAAAATTTTACACTATTATACACAACGTTAATCTGTTGCACAATATTGGCACCGTGTTATACGTCTTTATACCGTGTTATACATTTTTAACACTGTGTGGCACTACTTTATAACACAGCGTTGCACATCTTTTAGACACGGATATATACAATTTCTCACAACCTTTGAGAAACAAAAGAAGTTGAATTAAATTAAAACGTTGGAGTAACTGAAGGGGACTAAAGACGACATCAGATTTACTTATTGAAGGCAATGATGGCAAATTTTGATGATGAAGTTGTAAGGACCAAATTTTTTATTTATTAAAATATGATAATCATAGAATAGTTATAACAAAAGTTGAGATCATGTTCGATTATCACATAATTAAAAAATATTTAGAAAGATGTATTTGTGATCATACATAAAAGAAAAGTTTCTACAAAGTTTCACAAAAAGATTGGGTCCATCATCATCATTAAGAATTGGAGCCTTGCCTTTATCTGTCTCAGATCTTCCTGAAAGGTAAACATAACAACTTATAAGCTTTCGCTTAGTGAGCATACTTAATCAACAAATATTGTAACAAGTAAGCATGAATAATTCTATATCAACAAAACCCTAGGACACACAATAACAAATATTGGGATTTCTAAACCCTGAACCTGGTATCAAGCTAAACCCCGATGCTCTTTCAAAGAGCATCTAACTGTATCGCATGTTGGACCGACACTTAATCATAACATGTTCATACATCACTTTCATAGTAAAAGGGATAAAGTAAACTCACCTTATTGTCCAGTACTATCTCAAATAATCGTCAATAATAGTTTTAACAATAATATGGAATTAGTGATCACCTAAAAGAAATATTATCTATTCAAATTTCAAATCTGCTCAATAATGGTTCAAAAAGGACAGGTATGCCCTCAGGCACAGGCAAGGTATGCCTATGCCTGGCCTGATGCATCCAAGGCACACTCGTAAAGTCTTGGTCACCCCCGTGCCATGCCTTAGCATGGCACGACCAAACCTTACAAAAGCATGCCCGTACCTAACCTTAGGAGCACGGGTGTACCAAACAGGCATGGCCTCCAACTTAGGGCTTGGCACACTGAACAGTCACGATTCTGGCCAAAATTTAGCCAAACTCAACATGGATGTAATCTAGCACTTCCAATACACTTTACTAACAACTAAAAACACTTAAAACAACCCTCTTAACATACTTTGATCATCTATTGATCATTTGACTCTAAAGAACACATTTTGATCCATTTGCAACTCAAAACTTCTCATTTAAGACTATAAACTCTTTAAATCAGATTTCTTGCATTATAATTCATTAAAATTAGTAGCTATATCATTTTGATTCATTATTCTCATCCACCACTGTAACGCCCTAAAGTTTGATATACTGTTTTTAAATAAATAATTATATATATGGGAGATTATGGATAAAATAAATAGTAGAATATATCTATATGTGTATGTAATAGAAAGTATGGGGACTAAAACTGACAAATATGAAATCTAGAAAGTGCAGGGGCTGGAATTGAAATATAGTTAAACTTATATGTATAAAAGTGTCTTAATTAAGACATTATGGAGCTAATTGCACAAAATTCAGAAAGGGAAGCAAGGGCTAGAGCATATCATCAGTTAAATACAGTTCAAAACTCAACAAATATTGGGATTAAATCAAGAGTTAGCAAGGTATGTACACAATTAAGCACCTTTATATGTTAAACACTTGTGTTAGTGTGTAATTATGGGGTTAAAGTGTAGTTTAAGTGTGTTTATGTTAAATTATAGTGTATAAACAACCAAATAGGTTGCTTGAGTGTATAAAACACTCATATGAGCTGAAAAATCGAATTGTGGATAGCAAATGGGTTAAACAACCTGCTGTTCGGAAGAACAACACAGGCAATGTACGAGCTACATGGCCCGTGCAGCATTACGAAGCCCGTTTAGCTCAGGTCGTGTAGGTGTACACGACCCATGTAGGGCCCTAGGGCAACACCGGTTGTGTACACTGCCCTGGTCGTGTAGGGTCAGGGCTACAAGACCCGTGTAGCAAAGATCAGATTGAGTAAATGGGTCAAGAGTGGTGTTTTGTTCATAATTGATCATGGAAGGATCAAAAGTGTGTTAATTTGAGGTTGTGTATGGTTGTTTGATGTTAGTTGATGTTTGCAAGTGTTTGGAATACACTTGGTAGTGTTTATTGTGTTAAAAATTGAGTTATGTTGCAAATTGGTCGGAGTACAGCGCTGTTCTGGATGAACAGATGCTGTTTGGCCTACACGGGCCGTGTACAAAAGTGTCGGTTGTATAGGGCCTCGTGTAGAGTCACACGGGCCGTGTAGTTAGATCAAACTTGTAGTTAGTATACATGACATGCGTAGGTCATGTACTGAGATTGTGTAGAGCTACACGGGCCGTGTAACACTTTGGAAGAGTATTCCTTGGTTGATTGAATTCTGAGGAGTTAATTAGTCATTGTAGGCGGGCATTTATAATCAAACGAATAAGTAAAGAGATGCATATAATCCTTTGACACTCTATTTGTCTTCTAATCAGGTGGGTTCTACTATACTACTTTTTATGTGCATAGATACATGTTATGTAAGATACTTTATACGAAAATGATAAAAAATTTCCAGTTGAAAATGATAAAAATAGGCTCCTTCTAGCCAAAAATGATATAAATACACATATTTACAGCAAAAAATGATAACAATTTTCAGTTGAAAATGATAACATTTTCTAGATAAAAATGATAACAATATATAACATTCAAAATGATATTATTATCCATATGGAAATGATAAAAATAGACTTATTTTCAGCCGAAAATGATATAAATACACATGTTTTTAGCCGAAAACGATATAATTACACATGTTTCATGTAAAAATAATATAAATACACTCCTTCCAGCCAAAATGATCTATATACACATTTTTACAGCAAAAAATGATAAAAATTTACATGATTCAAAATGATAACATTTTGGTATCATTCTCATATGCCTTGCCTTTTAAAAATAAAATTTTCAAAAATATGGGAAGAGTGGTCTGGTTTGAAAGAGGATTAAAAAATGAGTAGATTGCTATAATTTTTTTTGCTTAAATATATAACTATTATTAAAAGGCTTACCTTTTTTCCTTTTTTAGCTATTAAATCAGAACCTATTAACCAATCACAACCCTCAATTCCAAAATCAATTCAATTTAGAAAACAATTTTGGTAAGTATCCAAATGTGAAAACACGCGGGTCTCTCTTATTTCCGGGTATTTTTTAACCCGGAAAGTACCTGTACCAATATCCCCATTCGACTTCACAAATTCAAATCTACCCTAGCTTCCTCTCGACGGCTTCGTAAATTCTCTCATACAAGGTCTGACGATTTGAAGTTTTTATCAAAGGATCTAAACCTGTTTTATGATTCGTATGTTTTCATATTTATGTACTGATAATTTCTCGAATCATCCACTGTTTAGGCTGTTTTCTTATTCTGTTGCTTTGCTCGAACGTGTATACGATCAGGTATGTATTGAATTTACTCCTTTGATATTCGAGTTGTGCCTTGAAATTTTGTTTATATGATTTGATTTATACTTCATCTTCTTCATTTTTTCTACAAAAATTTGATTTAGGGTTTTCGTTTTAAACCCTAAATCTGTTTCGTATGTTTTGGTTTTTATGTACTGATAAATTCTCTAATTATCAACTGTTTAGGTTGTTTTCTTATCTTGTTGCTTTGTTCGAACGTCTATACGATCAGGTATGTATTTAATTTACTCCTTTGATATTCGAGTTGTTTCTTGAATTTTTGTTTATATGATTTGATTTATACTTCGTCTTTTTCATTTTTTCTACAAAAATTTGATTTAGGGTTTTCGTTCTAAACCCTATATCTGATTCGTATGTTTTCATTTTTATTTAATGATAATTTTTTAAAAAAAATTTGATTTAGTGTTTTCGTTTTATGTAAGACTGCATTCTAATTTGTTTCGCCTGTGATTTTGGCTTCAGATCAGTCATGATATACATGGTTTCCAGACTTATATTGTTGATGAAAACTGTAACACCGTATTTTCAACCCAAAAATTTTCATTTTTAAACACATTGCGGAAGCGATTAAATACTCAAAAGTATTTACAACTGTACATAAACCACAAGTTTAAATATCAGTATTACAAAACACGGCTCGTCACAAATAACATATCAGAGTCCTAGGTGATTACTCCCCAAGCTAACCACTCTCAGCCGAGCCGCTGACTTACCAAAACCTGTAAAAA
>JAUEJL010126983.1:0-11504 GCA_032274825.1 Drosophyllum lusitanicum | reverse complement strand
TTTTTACCCTTTTTACTTGATCTCTACCCTATATATATATATATATATATATATATATAATTTCAATTTGTGATTGTCCAACACAAGCTAATTAGCGACTCCTCACATTGTTTCCTATTCACCATTACATGAGGGTCGTAAACAATACCTCGTTGGTTAATAATGTACTGTGTGTTTTTAATTCAAAACACAAGAACCGACTTGGTTCTTCTCCTTCTTTATTTGGTGTCTATCTTCATTTGTATGTGTGTTCATCTCACTTTGTTTGAAGAAGCTCAAGAAATCCAGCCTTGATTACTTGCTAAATTGTGTTGTTTTACTTCTAATTTGAAGGTTAGTAATTGTTCTTGATGTGTTCTTGCCATAGATATGAATATGTTTTTTTAGGGTTCTTGAGAATTTGATTATATGATGAAATTGATGTTGGTTTTGTGTTTAGTTGGAAGATTTATATGAATTAGTATTGGTTTTATGCTTGATTGATGTGTTTTGATTTACTTGAGTTTAGAACTCCATTAATGGAGGTTGATGGTGAAGATGGTTTTAGGTTGAAAGATTTGATGGTTCTAATGTGTTGTAGTTAGTGCTTATACATGTTATTTGTGGTTTTTATTGCTATGCTACTGCTACAAGTTGGTTTCCAGATTTGATTTTGGTATTTTGGGTGTTATGTTGAAGCTGGAAAAGAAAGCAGAAACTGCAGGTCTGTTCGTCACAGAACGCGACGTGTTAGTCTCCAGAAACACGACGCGTTAGTGTCACGGCGCGACGGGTGAGGGATCGCGACACGATCCAGCTGCAGTGCAGTTTTGTGTTTTGTTTTTCTGATTTTATTCAAATTGTTTGATGTTCTTATCCTTCATATTTGGTTCTAACATGGTTTAATTGAGATAATTGAATTGGCTTTGATGATGGATGCCATATACGGAGATATATGTCTTTTTTGTACACTTTAATTTAAGAAGTGGCTTTTCATGAACCTTGTACATGTTAAGTTGGTTTCTAAATGTTATTAAACATGTAAATAGGTTATATGCTCGTTGAGATTGTATTTTATAATGGTGTATATGTGTTGGACGTATTGGGTGAGTTTTGACCCGTTTGTGAAATAACTTAGTTTTTGGAGTTACTTGGGACTTGAATTCTAATTCGGGTTGTGGTGTGTTCTCAGGTAAGGAGAAGACTTAGCGACATTAGATAACTGAGCTTGGAGATTGGTGAACACAGGTGAGTGGACTTTTAACTCACGGATAGTTATTAGTTGTAACGGTTATGATTGCAACTGTTTGATGATTAATGCATTGATAGACTCTTAGATGATTGATTAACTGGTTATGTGTTAATTAATCATTGCATCTATGATATGTGCACATGGATGAGGGAGGTAAGCTTGGCTAGGCAATGGGCTGGGCTCGTTCGCTATCGGCTAATAAGTGTTAGGTCTTTTGATGCATTCGTTGCAACTTAAGGGTATTACTGTGTGAGAATAGCGAATGTGCTATCGGTAAACCTCTGCTAGGCCGGCATTGGTTGCATGTTCTGCAGAACCGCCGGGCCTCTGTGTTGCTTGTTTAATTCTTGTTGTTGTATCATTCTGTTGTGGTTGATGCTGTTTCGTTGGTTAAGCTTTCATTCACTTAGCTTTATGCTAATCCCCCACATTCCACTCCATTTTGTAGGTTTTGGTAAGTACAGCTGTTGAGCTGGGAGTTGGTGTTCATTTCAAGAATAATAGACCGCCACTATGATATATTTTGAATGATGATCCGTTTGTAACTTATGTAACATTGGGCTTTGAAATACTGGTCAAAAAGTCAATTGACAAAGGTATTTCTCTTGTTTTGTAAAGTTCATTCAGTTTAGTGTAATCATAAGACAGTTGCATTCTTTTCAGGATTTTCTTTTTTGGCTTTTTTTCATTTCAATATCGTCAGTTGCTCCTATGAATCTCATGAGTTGCATATAACTCCTTCCCATTAATTTAAAATCATATAACTGTGCTGTAGTTACTTTTTCATGAATGTGAGAATGCTCAAAATCAAGACCTTCATAAGTATACATATTGTAAAAACGTGTGTCTTTTGGTTTTATTCAAATGAATGGTTTGATCCGTTTGACCTTTTTTCATGAGCTTGTCCTCGATATCTTTGATCTTTGAGTACATCTCATTTCTTTCATTGAAAATGGAGTTGATTTTAATAACGTTTTCACAGCTCTCTATCTCTCAGCTCTAGTCTTTTCTTTCATGTCATTTATATGAACTTCTTTCTTAGCTAAACTTTGTCCTAAGTCTTCAACATCTTCACGTGTTTCTAGCAGTAGACAGTTTGCTAGTGCTTTAGATTTCAAGCATTCCTTAGTGACCTCTGTGTTATTTCTTATTGTTCTTCTAAGGCCCCAATGGTTTTCTTTTCTTTCTTAAGATTAGCTATTTGCTCTTGAAAAGAATCAATCATTGCTTGAATATCAGAAGGAATGATGCTTACCTCATATGTAGACTATGAATGACATGAGTTGGAGTCACTATCATTGTAATGTTGTGCTTCACTAGACATGATGAAATGTCTATTCTTTTAGATATTTGACAATGGATCTACAAGTGGAAAGCAAAGATGATTTTGATCAGAAAAAAACAGAACGTGATGATTTTGGCAATTCTCGGCTCACGAAATGATGACAAGACTGGTTCAAGTCAGAATCGATGATATTCTTTCAAAAAATGATTATCTTTAAAAAATGATTATCTTAAAAAGAAGAGTGACTCTCAAAAAGAAAAAACGACTCTCTCAAAAGGAAGAACTAACCTCCAAAATGAGAATTACGTACGAGAAAAATTATGAATCAAAAAATAAAAAAAAACAAAATAATACATATAACGACCGAAAGAAAACTAAATTAATACTATGCTAATAAAAAAGTATATAGTTGCCTCCTTTATTTTCTTTCCTAAGGCCCCAATTAAAGAAATGGTGATTGTGGCCCAAATTAATTAAATGGCCCAGTGGAGATTGCAGTTGTTTAAGTCCTGTTGACAAATTCCAAACCACAAACGTTTTCTACGATTCACAGTTGACAATCAAAACATTAGAATTCATGGTGATTCTACATAAGCAGTTTGCGATTGAAAACTTACGAGAAGATGATGGAAACCAATTTTCAAATCGCAATTTAACAGCCAAACAACCTCACTACTCAAAATTTCACGATTCAAGTTTACAAGGTCAGTTTTTCGATTCAAGATTAGAGTTTTCGATTTGGAATGGTTTTTCGATTGAGGAGGGTTTACGGTTGGGGTGGTTTTTTGAATGAAGGCTCAGTAATTAATCACAATTACTAGCAGATGTTTTCGAATTGAGAATCTGATAAACCAAGATTTTGATTAGAAGATTACGATTTGATGATCCGATGAACTATCACTACCGAAGTCAAACTGTCGACATCCATTTCGATCCAAAATCCAAAATAGTCTTTGATACTCCCAATTTTGATTCCAAAATACTCTAAATCACTACCAAAGTACAAATCGGCCTTCAATTGCAATTAAACAACTCGAATTTTTTGATAAATCCCGAAGAATATGTCACGATCATGAAACCCATAAAAGTCGATAAAATCTCAAATCTAAAGCCCATTTCTGATTTTATTTTGATGCTAATTCTATCCCAAATCGTTCACAAATAGTTTATATCCATGGATTGTTACTCAATTTTAGTAAAGTTAATTCCAATTGACGATGAATAATGAACTTCAGACAACGAGATCTAAAAATAAACTTAGATAACATGAACAAAATGCAGATCTAAAATCAGTCTCATCAATTGATTATAATGAAATTCAATCTCATATACCTTAGAGAAACTATACGATTACCAATCAATCTTCAATCCCACAAAATCAGATTTAACTGAAGATCAGTATACGAACACAGAAAACCCAAACATCTAGTAGAATAAACACAAAATAATCACACATTTGATCTACTCCATGCACTTATACTAATTGTAGAATCCAAATTCTATCAGGTATCAATAGTAATTGAAGCAAACCACAAAATGAAGATGATCTTAATGCAATGGAATGAGAGTAAACACCAAGAACACACACACTTCTAGTATAATTGAAATGTTTGATGAATTAGGGTAAATTAAATTGATTATATACCTATTAGGTATTTTCACTTTATATCGTATACTTGAAATACAACTAGAAGCAAAATTTTACTAAAATATAAATGGACGCAATGTTTATGTTCTAACAAATGTACATGATCGACTACAAACATATCCATAAAAGGTCGCACGACTTGGACATTAAAGGCATATGCTTGAAGTCAGCCTTCCATTCATCACTAGCTAGCCTCATCCAAATTTGATGATCACCGCTACTAAAATCTATCTTCTAAAACAAAGTTCCTGACACGTTGTCTTAATGATCATCATGATGAAGAATAGGAAATTACTTATAGTGATGGTTGGTATGAGATAATATTTCTGAAATAATTCGACCCAACCGCAATCATACGACTCCATAAAATGAAAACGTAGGCGAGCTAGGGTACTCATATATATAAGAAAGAGGTAGCGCCTTGACCATAGCTATAGGAATTCCTTTTGACCCAGTGGTAAGCGCCTTAATCCTAACAAAAGGGTTAAAAAATTCGGGTTTGGATCAATTGTAAGCACTTGAAAACTAACATCCTGTCAGGCTGCACGTTTTATGTTAAGAAAAGAATTAAATAATTCATTTTATTCATATTTCAGTTACTTTGAGCATTATGGTCTCGTTTTAAAAATTCAAAGGTTTATCATAATTATTATTTCCATTATGATTATAAAAACTTCGTTGAAATACAAACCCCTCGATCGATATCATGGGAATAGATTCACCAGATTTCAAAAGGCTTGATCAATAGTATTTATGACGATCTTATCATATATGTTTATGTAACACGTACAAGTTTTATGTTCTATGGAATGAAAGGTTAACGGCCAAAAAGTTGAACTGTGGAGGCTGTAGCAGTAGTGGATGTTGATGAATCCATGGTCGTTGCTTGAATTTTTACCTCACCATCTTCAATGGTAGACCTTACTGGTGGTCTTTCCTCAAGTGATTTGTCACTTAAAAGAGTAACCACTTCAGACATTAAAGGTCTAGCTGAAACTGTTGGCTGAGTGCACATCAATGCTATCTCTATGATTTTCATTGCATCTTCAGTTGCATATTCGCTAGGGTCGAGTTTGGCATCCACTAGATTCAAATGTGTTCCATTCTCATATAGATTCCATGCCTTCATAAACATAATAACAAGTTAATGAAAGCTTACTTAACCAAGGTTATATATAATCTCTTCATGTACACAAATCATTGCAAAATAAAATGGAATGTTTCAAAGAAGAAAACATAGTTTTAAGATACCTACATGATCAAGGAGGTTTTGAGTGTCTGAGTTATCATCTATGACATCATTGTACCTCTTTCCGCTAATGATTTCAAGAACCACTACACCAAAGCTGTATGTATCAACCTTTTCTGATAAGTGCCCATGAATTGCGTATTCAGGTGCTACATAACCACTATTCCTGTAAAGAGTTAACCAATATTGTAATTATTGACACATTTTGATCAAGAAATTAAGGGGGTGCATGTTTGAGTTAGCTTATTAATTTAGGTGACCTATATGCTTATTAGCCTATTTAGGAAACTTATTAGGAATAGTAGTGAATTTATGTGGTTTAATTTGAACTTACAAAGACCCTGCCAATTTGGTGCTGAGATGAGTCTTGTCTTCTGGTAGTAGTCTTACCAGCCCAAAATCAGCAATTTTTGGCTGAAATTCACTGTCAAGTAGAATGTTGCTTGTTTTGATATCTCTATGGATGATAGTAACATGGTACTGTTCATGTAGATAAGCCAGACCTTTTGCTGTCCCAAAGATTATATCAAACCTTTGTTTCCAGTTTAGACTCATTTTCTCACCTGTCACATAAGAATAACTTTAATTACTAGCAGCCAAATAGATATAAATCGCAACAATTGCAACTTAAACGATCATGCATGCATGTTGCTCAAAAACTAAATAAATAGTTACTGAACTCACCAAAGAGGAACCCATCAAGGCTACGATTTTCCAAGTACTCATGGACAAGAAATAAGTGCGGGCCTTTGCTACAATATCCAAGAAGGCGTACAAGATGTCGGTGATGAACATTACTTACGATCTTAAGTTCATTATTGAAGTCTGTGTTTCCTCTACTAGAGGTCTTATACGTTTTCTTAATTGCAACCGCATCCCCGTCCTTGAGAGTTCCCTGGTACATATCACCATATATACACGTACAAAAGGCAAATTCAAGCAAGCCTTGTATAATTAATTAAGTCGAAATATATAATTTTGACTGATCAAGTTATTACCTTGTATACTTCTCCAAACATCCCTCCTCCTAGTTTGTTCTCATCACTGAAATTATTTGTCGCCGCTTTTAAATCACTGTAGCTATATGTTGTTGGACCTTGTAGCAATTCAGTCGATCCAGTTGATCTATCTATCGATCGATCAGACAACAAAAGTTAATAAGAAACCGTCATGGCCTCATGGAAGGTGTAAATTGTTAGATATAAGCTTAGCGAATAAATTGTATCGAGTAGGAGTACATCTAGTTTTTACCTTGAAAACCTCTACCTTCTTTTTTCGACCTGCGATACCATAAGAAAATTGCAAGTACAAGCAACAGAAAGCTTACACCTCCAACAACACCCCCAATTATTGATCTCTTCTTGTTTGAATCTCCTGTAAGATATAATCAAGCAAAATACTCATCGCTTGTGTAACAAACCAAGAAATTGGTAAACAAAAACACGAAGATCGATATATAAATGGCTAACGATTAATTAATACTAAATAAATTACTAACAGTGAAAAATATCATTTCTAGAAGATGGAGAAGAGGTCATACCATCCCCAAGGAAAGATGTAATATCAGTTGTCTGGTTTAGTCCAAAAAACGGAGTCCGATCATACCTCATGAAGCATCCATTATCCATTGCACGCCCGGAAACAGTTGGAAGACAATCATATAGAGATCGGGATCTCAACTGTAAGCATTCTAGACAAATGCTCTTGCTTACGTTTAGATTACATTGCGCAATGGCATACACGGTTGCATTACCACCAGCAACTTTCCTTGTAGAAAGTGCATAGTACTTTGGTGCTCTTGGTGCAGCAATTTGAAGATCTAATAATAACTTTTCTGCTGCTTTTCGAAACTCTAATGGCTCAGGCGATGTTGCGTTGTCACATACTACCACACCAGCCCGATTATTCGCCTCCGTGTAGAAGTTATTGTTCTCATACCTACATCGAAAACCAACTCCAATTTGCATGAACACGACCTTTAAAAAAGTCTTATTAATCAGCATATATAGTTGTATAATATTACATACAATATATATCCAAAATATATATCATATTATAAGTTAAGTTTCACGAATTTACAATGATTATTTTTGTGTATTTAACTGTCATGGTTAAAATGAAACTACGTAAGCGTACAATATTGTTGTTTTACATAAATTAAGAATACAGGAATTAACGTAAACTATGTTCTATCAAAGAACTTCTACCCCAGTGGCACTAAAGTGTTGGAAAATTGTTCGATTTCAATGATTATATATAAATTCTAGTCTGCTATGAAAAAATATGTCTATTTATAAGCATGTTTAAGGTGTAATTAAGTGTGTTCCTCTATAAAAAAAATAAAATAAAACTACGTGTTCTTATTACGTATCTTTAATTTTACAATAAAATACAAAGTGTACACCTCATTTCCTTTTATATTTGGCATATATATTCTGGAAATAGTGGTTAGCAATCAAACTAAATGCACAGGCATATATATTCGAATTAAGGAAGGGAGAAGAAATATAAGAAATTAACGTACATATTAATAATTAATTAATTAATTAATATACCTGACATCGCAGTCGCTGTAAATCACATGAGCACCATTGCCAAGCCCGCATTCTTTTAGTCGATTAACAGCGTAATCATAACAAGCAAGACAATCCGGAATGGAAAGATATCCCCTGCACCACGCAAGGCCCCACACCGACTCACCGTTGTACAAAGTGCGTGCCGAGGCGTAGCCGCCGGTGGTTAACTTTTGACGGAGCTCAGTAAGGGTGGCGTTAAGGTTGCTCAAGAAATACCCTGCGTTCATACCTTTATACAGGCTGCAATAATATCTCATCAGAGTGCTATTTCTATCAGTCGGTTGCTGTGATTTCACTCGCTCCGTCATGGTTAGGAGCACCACCACCACCACCACCGCAATCTGCAGCCGCCGTGAGAAATACCAGGATCCCACTTGTTTCATGTTATCTTGTTTTTGTTTTGGAATCTTAATTTGCTTTTCAGTTTACCAATTTATAAAGTTTACTCATTATGTTTATATATATATATATGTACTGAGATGAAGTATATATTTCATTATTTATAGGACATGGCGAAGCTTCTGAGACTTGAGAGGAAATTAACTCATAACTTATTTGCGAATGTCCTTTTCCACTGGTATATATTTCATTATCTATTACTTATTATTATCGTTATTCTTAAAATAAAATGTCTTCTCGTTTGATACTATCTCCTATAAACAAGTGGTTGTAGGGGTAAAAGAGTAAAAACATTCGGAGAGTGACAGCCACTCTCTTGGAAAGAGAGTGGGTTGTGTAATAAAACCAAGCACCCACAAATTGTTCACCTATCATATATGTTATATAGTTGTAACAAAGTGAAATTCAAGCATTCATTATATAAGTGTTAGTATTTATCAGATGTATTTATGAAGTAATAATTTGAGTGATGTTTGGGAGTAAAACATTTACTTGGTACGGCGTTATTTGTAATTGTAGATAATTTTTTTATAAGAAATGAAAAAGTTTTGTGGTGACTTTGTAAAAGAAGGAAGTTTAAGAACTTATGTTTAAAACTAATCAAAGTATTTAAAAAGCTAGTTAATTCTATATGGGAGTTACAAAGGTTGTTCACTTGACCATAGTTCACTATGTGTTTGTGTGTGTTCTTGTGTGGCCAAGGGAGAGATTTCGAGAGGAAGCAAGAATTTGCGAAGGAATCTTTGCAGTTTTACTGAATATCACTCTTAAGTAAGTATCTAAACCTTTGTGGTATGTTAATTTACAGTTCAAATGTAGAATTGTGAGAGTTTCAAATCGAAACCGTCGACTGATATTGTGTCTTCGTAACCGAATAGAAAACAATCAAATTGGATGTTCAAATGCTGATAAAAGAGGAAATTGACGATTTTGGTATGTTAGACGCATGTATAGGATGACTTTTATGTAAGAAACATGAATTAAAACTAAGTATTTTGGATGATTGGTCTTTAAAGCTTGTGAAATTGAAGGTGCATGGGTTTACGATTCATAAGAATGAATCGTAAACCAAGGTTTTCGATTGATAGGATGCTTTTCGATTGAGGGTTGATTCACCAAAATATTTGAGTCCCCTAGTGTGGTTCATGATTGTCAATTCAATTGGAACATTTTCAATTGAGGTTTTCGATTGTGGTTTTCATTTTGTCGATTTGCGATTTTGTGTTTTTGATTGAGATTCATGATCCAGTTCACGATTTCAATCTTGCGATTTAATGTTTTCGATTGTATGACTGGTGATGAGGTCAATGGGCATAACACCACGAGGGTGAAAGAAGGGCCTAACGATGGGGGCACCGGTTGTACTTCACCTAAACGATTTATGTCGAAATAGCTAAGACGGGGGTCCCATGGGAGTTTGAGTACGGGTGGGAGTCATGCCCCACTTGGCACCAGACTTGCCGGATATGCTTAGTAAACTTATGCTAGTGCGAACAGACCTTGGGACTTAGCAGTTGTCGGGCACGCATGTGGTACCAGTGCGGACGAACCTTGGAACCCTAGTGGTTGCTAGGCATGCATATGGAAACTTGGGGTAGCGATAGTAAGCGATGGATGACGAGAGACCCTAACTAAGAATAATGTTGACCAACGATGTATAGAGATAAAAGAATGTATAAGATGCTATGATGTTTTGTGATGATAACGATGTCTTACAATGCTAATGATGAATTACGATCTTCTTAATGATGTTACTTGACCAAGTGGGGATCTTACAATGCTATGCGGGTGGGTCAAGTTACGGGTTGTGATTTATTATTTCAAAAACTGAACCTATTTAATAATTTATTAAAGTGTGATTGTGTTGTACCTATTGCTAACTCACGAGACGTAAACTGACACTTGTTTCTTCGAAATGTGTCTTGTACTCGTGTGGGTGGCATAGGAGCATGTGGCCTGGTGAGTGTAGTGCTGTTGGGTAAAGACTGAATTTGATGTTTAGATGTTATTACCAACTTGTGCTTGTTTTTTTAAAACGATTGTAAAACTACATTTATGATTGTTTGACTACATGGTAGCGTAGTGATTTCTATTTAAACATGATGTCTTAACAGTTTTAACTGTTTAGCATTTAATGAGGTTAATAAATGTTTCCGCTGCGGTGTTTTCAAATAAAATAATAAGTTGTGAATTTTCAAAACCACAATGTTACAAAGTAAACTTTTCTTTTTAAAAAATTACACCATTATAAAATTACGCTATTTTATTTTATATCAGTTTTGCATAACTTTTTAAATTTTTTTGAACTATGTTGCGCAATATTTATATCGTGTTGAACTAATTTCGCACGGTGGAGCTTATTACTATGTTGCACGTATATTCCGTTGTGTTTCACAAGTTTTACCTTGTTTTACATAACGTTAACCTGTTGCACAGCTTTAACACAATATTGCATGTCTTTACATCACGTTGCACATCTTTACCTTGTGTTGCACAACTTTTACAACACAACGTTATATGGTTTTTTTTTGCAGTATGTTACACATGTCCTTGTTATACAAATATTTACATTGTTGTCGGTGTATTTTACATGCAAATGTCAATAAAAGCCTAATTGATCTATTTGGGGTTTAAAAGTTAGCTGCAAAAAAAAACACGATTAAGGTATTTATTTTACGTACAAATGCAAAACAAAAATTATATAGGAGTTGTTCCACGTACAACTCAAACAAAAAAAGAGGATGAGATCACATTAAATGATTACCAAAATATCTCTTAATAAACAAGAGACACATGGCAACTTATTGTTGTTTCCTAAGCTTCTCATTTTAATTTCATTTGAGAACCGTTTTTATTACTAGTATCGTAAGTACTATTTGTAATCACCATTAATACTATATTGAGAGGGGTATTTTGGTCTTTTAAAAAAATTTCAACCGTGAATTGCGTCCGGATGTGCCGTCATTAAATAGCAAGGCTTGATTTTCCCGAAATACCTCTTATTAATGAGCATTAATGAGTTGTCATTTTTAGTGGCCATTGATTTATTTTAATCAAGGGCCAAAATTGGTTTTCGCGGTACTTACAATAACAACTATTTTCAAACGAACCATCTC
>JAUEJL010126972.1:0-11505 GCA_032274825.1 Drosophyllum lusitanicum | reverse complement strand
GAGGGGTTAGCATTCGGGTGTGGGAGCCGGTTACTCACTTGTCGGCTTTGAGGGTAGGGGGTGTATCAGGGTTCATCAAGAAATCGATGAAACCTGATAGGCTACCCGAAGCATTCAGGTAAGGTTGTACGGGTGGTTTTATAAGTCTCCAATATTTATCAATTATTTATAACGGGTTAAAGTTGTTTAACACAAAAAATATACATATATATTTTCTCAATGTTTTATTATGATACATGGGTTTTTTTAATTAAATATACATATCAAGTTTACAAATGTTTTATTATGCCAATTAATGTTCATAATATATGTCGTTATACTAATGTTTACAAAAACTTTTATTGTACCACTTTTTCCCCAAATTTTTAGACGTGTGAAACTTTTTTTGTAAATATTAACTAGTATATGTGAATAGAAAAAATTCATGTACCATAATAGAACGTTAGGAAAGATTCTTTGTGTACAACAACTTTAACCCCATTATAGTTGATTAGCTTATTGACGATCTCAAAGAACTACTGATAATTTTAATAATGACTAATTAACAATAATATTAGATATGGTGTTGTATGTACTCCCCTCTTTCTCAAGCTAAACACACACGCCGACTTAGTTCTAGGTCATATGTCTATTGTCGGGACTTAAATCCACAACCTTAAGGTTTAGGAGCACTTTTTGTCCAAATTTTAATACCGCTAAACCAAGACTCTTTAGTGGTCAACCATTTCACATACATAATAAATAATAAAGTAGGAAGTGTAATGATCCATAGCATATTAGATAAAATCTGTAGCGGGAAGTGCCTCGGACTCCCAAACATTAACCAAGTAAATGAAAAACCATTAATGTTTTAATAAAATTCAGTTTTTATTAATTTCTTACCTTTTTATATTTTATTTTATTTATTATTTTGTGTCATATATAATAAAAATTGAATCAACCCTTACAAAAATGTTTGGTTTATATTTCAAAGAACTCTAAATTTATAGAAAAGTTTGCTATACAATTCAATTGTTAGGGAAGTAGTTATCAATAGAGACAAGATAACTTGTTTTTTTCTAAGTCATGTCATCCTCATTCCAATAACTACTAGTACTATAGAATCAAGTAATGAACAAATTTGGTGTCCAAATGAATGTATCATAATTTCTTCCTAAAAAGTTATAGGGTGACATTTTCTAAAAAAGGTTAATGTTTTTTATGATAATTATTTCTTGTAAAGAAAGAACTATATTAACAAAATTTAATATTTGAAATATTATATTTTATGATAATTGTAATACTTTTTTAGTGAAAGGCAAGAATATAGATTTTATTTTTCTTGATGACCTTAATTTTAATTAAAAAATATTCGAGAATTTAATATATGTCCCTCTTAAATCTTGAAACACAGTATGTATCCACCTTAATTAATTTACAAATATCATATATACTCTTTATAACATTTCAAAGTATTAATGGCTTGTACAAGAAATACAACCACGTCTCTTCGTATCATGATACCACATTTAAGTTGTCATGTCTGTCATCCCCCTCTGCTCGACACTATCACGTCTGGTCTGAATGATGACGCCGTTTGTCGTCACTCGTTTAAATTCATATCTATATCTCTTTATAATTATTTAATATTTTCTTATTAATATTTAATATTATTATTTTTAAACAAACTCGTGTATCTCACAATCATTAAATCTAGTTTCATATAATATTAACCCAATCTAAATAACTTTTTAAAAATAATATATCTCTACAAAAAAAAAGTAAACTCTTACCGAAGTCTTTATTTATACAAGTCAATATTAGACTGATTAATTAATACCCACATAACATGTAACTTATATTACTTACTCACCTTAATTAATTAACAACAAGCTTAAGTTATTTAAATTATTATTTTAATTAGTAACAATGTACATATATTAATTTAAACATCATCTACAATAATACAACCCCTACACGTGTCAAATATCGATAATATAATAAGCTATCAGCTCCAAAAAGCACTAAAAGCTACGTATCGAACACACCGATATACTTAAATCGAGAAAAAAAGAGTAGACTAATTTTTTTTTAATTAGAAAAGTATTTATAAGCAAATACATGTGCAATCAAAAGCTAGCTAGCTTGCTTCACGGCTTTGTCTACTCATATCATATAGAGTGCTTATATACAACTTCATTTCAAGTTTTTCTTTGATCATTCTCTTCTATCTCTAATCATGCCCAAATTGCAATTCGTCGTCGTCGCAATCTTCTTCCTTCTCCGAGCACAAACACACGATGCAACAGTCGATTTTGCCCGTCAACCACCACGACCGCTGGTTTACACCGAACACCAAGGTCCCGAATCTCATCCTCAACAGGTTTCAATTCTCACTCCCTCTTGAATTCATACATATATGTTATATGTAGAAAATGATGCATAAACACAGGTTTCCTAAACAAAAAGATCTATATATAAGAGCATGTCTGTAATTAAACCGGTTTGTATACTTTAAGTTTGTGGCGTTTCCACTCAAATTCAATCGAATATGATCGAGTGGAGTAACTCTGGATCCTTATTAAGCAGATTATAAAGTCGTACACTCGTCCAATATGCAACAATACTTGACGGAGAAAACAGTGTTTTAATTAATGATATTATAATACTATGTTAGGTGCATGTAACATTGGTTGGAAAGAATCACATGAAGGTTTCATGGGTAACTGATGAAAAAGACTTGCCGTCTGTAGTCAACTATGGAAAAACTCCGGGGAAATATGAGTCATCGGCCACCGGAGAAACCACATCTTACCGTTATTTCTTGTATACTTCTGGCGACATCCATCATGTCACAATCGGACCATTAGATCCGGCCACCACTTATTACTACAACTGTGGTGGCTCTGGCCCGGAGTTTAACTTCCGAACACCGCCGGCGACTTTTCCGATTGAGTTTGTAGTTGTTGGTAATAAAAATAATCCTTTCCAAGATTAATCATTAATTTTGACTGTTTAAAATATGGTTTATTTTTTCGTTTTTAATTTTAAAACGGTTTAACCTCCAAACTTTATAAAATTAACGTTTTAACACGTAAATTCGTTACAACCGTATGTTTTAACCACCAAACAAGTTCGAGACTTAAAACGTTAATTTTATAGGAAGTCAAATGGTTAAAATACCCAATTACAATAAGTTTGAGAGTTCAAACATTCATTTGAAAGGTTTAAGAATTAAACCGTTTTGAAATATAAAGTTTAAGTGTTAAATCATATTTTTAGCCTGTATTAAACGTAGAAGACTTAACACAGGTGATATTGGGCAAACTGAATGGACCATCGCAACTTTGGACCATATAAATGCAAGCGACTACGACGTTTTGCTTCTCCCCGGAGATCTATCTTACGCAGATACACAACAACCACTTTGGGACTCGTTTGGGCGTTTGGTTGAGCCATATGCTAGCCATAGACCATGGATGGTGACCGAAGGGAACCATGAACAAGAAATCTTTCCGATCATTTACCCAAAAGGGTTCGTAGCCTATAACGCACGTTGGCCCATGCCATATGAAGAAAGTGGTTCGAGCTCGAACCTCTATTACTCATTTGATGTGGTTGGGGCTCATGTTATCATGTTAGGGTCCTACGCAGATTTTAGTGTGGGTTCGGACCAATATACGTGGTTAGCAAACGACTTGGCGAAAGTTAACCGAAAAACAACGCCATGGGTTATTGTGTTACTACATGCACCATGGTATAACTCTAACACTGCTCATCAAGGGGAAGGTGAAAGCATGAGATTAGCAATGGAGGAAATGTTGTATAATTCTAGTGTTGACATGGTTTTTGCTGGCCATGTTCATGCATATGAAAGATTTGTAAGTTTTTTCTTTCTATTAATTAATTTCCAAAAAATTTCTCAAGGTTTACTTTCTGTAGATAAAAAGGGTAAAATAATTAAAATAGAAAACATAAAACAAAGCATAAAATGGCCCAATCTTAGTTTTCTGTTGTAAAAGAAACCATTACAACACAACACCTCTTTTGTGTTCGAAAAATTTGTAGAAAATGACGGTCTTTACGGAATTGGTGGGAAACCATTTATCACGGATTTTCAACGAATGCCGTTGGTGGAAAATCGGTTGGAAAACTTTTCACAGATTTTCAACGACTATATTCTCCACGGATTTCCCACGGCTATATTTCCATTCGTATTATCTCATTTTAAATATTTGGGAAATCTGTGGTAAATTCATGAGAAATGATTAACTGTGCTTTTAGACTCAAATCCGTGAAAAAAATTCCCACAAAATTTGTTCGTGAGAAACTTTTTTAGCTTGATTTTCTAGTTGACTTCTTGAAGTCAGATCTATTATTGGTAAATCACAACTTGTTTTGCTCTGGTTTAATTTCTAGAGTCATTGTGTTCTTTTTGTAATTGGTAGGTTGACCATCTTAGATTAAGTTTGAGTTTGGCTCGATAGCTTGATGAACCTTCACTAGTAACCTAGACTAGAACTCATGTTGTGCTCGAGTGAATCTAAGATAGTCTTGAGCTCAATATAGATTACACAAATCTCGAGTTTGAAGCTCGATTAGAACAAGTTCGAGCTCGAGCCAAGATCAAAGTCCTTGATAAAAACTTGACTTGTATGCAATACTTGATAGAAAACGTCATTGATACGAATTCTCCTATTGATTAATTTACCCCTTTATTTTTCAGACTAGGGTGTACGACAACAACGCTACTCCTTGTGGACCAATATACATAACCATCGGAGATGGAGGCAATAGAGAGGGTCTCGCGATGACGTAAATTTCTAACAACTCTACTCTTTTTCGTTACTAAGATGATCTTTTTCAAACTTAAAACAATTGGTTATATAAGTTATCAACTAATACTGATTTTGAATGAACCCGACATAGATACAAGGAACCTAGTCCTTCAATATCGCTTTACCGGGAGGCAAGCTTTGGACATGGTCGATTGAGAATCATAAACGAGACCCACGCTCACTGGTCATGGCATCGCAACAATGACTCGGCATCGATTGTGGCAGATGATATTTGGTTGGAAAGTTTGAGCTCGTTGCCTTCTTGTACGCAAAGTATACAACAAAAAGTGCCTCAACGTGATGAGCTTTGAGATTCTTTCGTTCCTACTACCTTTTTAGTGTGCGATATGCAAATGTCATTTGATTTACAGAACATATATAACCAATCTTAGTCTTTAGATTTAAATGATTACAAATTTACAACTGTATATTTGATTTTACAAAACTGCATATTCGGTCGGAAACTGCATATTCGATTTACGTAAAATGCATGTTCAGTCATAATCTCAACCAAAAGGTTTGTAATCCAGCGGTATCATGTGATGTGGAAAGGTGTACGTCCCCAAGAGGTTGAGGATTCAAGTCTCGTGGTAGACAATGAAGTTAATTTAAGAGTAGATTTAGTGGGTGTGTGTTAGATCAAATACTAGTCACATCTTCTCATATGCATTTGAGTGAGAAACTGAGAAACACGTTTTAAGTCAAAATTGGGTCCCTTACTAAAATCATCCACACTAATATAACAGTCATTTAAATACAAATTGAGATCTTATCAAAGTACAAATGTACAATTTAGCCACCATCCTATTTTTTTCATAAACATTAGATTGAGAACTTTTTTATAAGTCAAAATTGGGTCTCTTCATATGGCTCACTTATATGTTTGTAAGAAAATATAAAAGGTTAGTTTTGCACGCAGTATTCAAAGATCCTAGTACTTTCTAGCTCCTACGAACCGGATTAGCAATCCAAAAAATTTAAGCAAAATATTATACCAAATATGACCAAGTCGAAGTTAAGGACTTCGACTAACTTCGACTTGTGAATACTTACCGTAACATATTGGACTTCGAAGTACCCAAAAACACCCGGGGATCGTATACAACACCTAAATAAAGGAATAAACATCGTTTTGAAACCATTGAGACTAAATATTTGAGTTGTGTACTACGTATACGCATGTTGCATTACCATAAGAATATTCCTAGTCTGGTTTAAATGACATGCTCACAATGGACATGCACCAAATGATATTCCCTCTTTGACGACTATTGGGAACATTATGTAGATTGCCACATGAAAAAGAATCTTATTGCCCCAAATCCGATTCACTCATCACCTTCCCACACAAACAAATCAAGGTAAGGGTTACCAATAAAAAGAGAGGCTATCTTCTCAACCCTGTATTGAACGTTGTATTTATAATTATAGTATATGGAGTGGGAAGTGGGGTGAGTACAAGAGACACCCTAATGGGCTCTAGTCTATCTATACAATAGATATGGATCATCTTATACTAAAACATAATCTACATTTTCTAATACTCCCTCGCAGTGAGAACGGTAGAAGATCAGACGCTCACACTGGAGCGAAAAATACAATAAAGTATAAAATAAAAATTACAAAAATAAAAAATAAAAAATAAAAGAACATAGATATATAAAAAAACTCTATGGCAGCAAGGTGTTAACGGATAATTAGCGGCCAAAGAGGGCGGCAAAAAGAGCGTTGATGGTGGTAAGAGCTACGACTGCAGCGGGAAGAGCTACAATTATGGTGGCGGCAGCAAGAGGTGTGGCGACGGTAAGAGCTACACTACAGTAGCAGCTATAACTACGATGGCGGCAAGAGGCGCAGCGGTGGCGACTGTAGGAGCTACAACTACCGTGGCAGCTAAAAGTGCGGCGGCAGCAAGAGATGCGACCAAAGCAGCAAGGGAGAGAAAACTAATAAATTTTTATTTTCAATATGTCCCCGGGGTAGGACAAGAGGGTAAAGAAAATAAAGAAAGTAGTCACTCAAGGGGGATGATGGGGAGAAGGAAAGTGGCGGCGGAAGAGAAAGAGAAGATATGGCCAGAACTGTAAGGATCTAATACCATGTAGAACAATGAAAACCCACATGTATTTTATGTTATATTGATAACTATTTATAAAGTACAAAGGGTACAAGAGAAACCCTAATATCAAACCTTAATGGGCCCTAGTCTATATATAATAGGGTTGGATCATCTTATTTTAAACTCTAATCTACATTTTTTAATACTCACCACTTGGGGGTGGATGAGATACCACTCCACTACATGAGGGAGATGTCGGAAGGGGGTGAACAACACTAACACTAGGTGGTGGAATTAGGGGGTGGAAAGGAGTGGACCCATGTATGGCTGGCAATTTGGGTTGTATTCGGGTTGAATGGTTGGTGTCACTTTTGTGTCAACCCATTTTTTCCCCAAGTTAATTTCATATCAGGTTCAGTTCATGTCACTTTATTTATGTTTGATTCGGATAGTGTCACTTTAATTCGTGTTCGGATCGGGTCGTGTCTTGTATTGACCCATTTTTCCTGAAAAAGGATCCGGTTTGTGTTTATGGAATAAAATTGTTTTTTAGGTCAGGTTTCCGGGGGACCTATTAACCGAGAAAAATGCATATAAAATTTTCTTTAAAATACTTAATCTTACCGTTATTATTAGACTTCGGTTTGGGTTTTTGTCCGAACACAAGTCACACAATTCACAAATTGAATCGTGATTTCGATTTTTGAGGACTTCAATTTTATTTGACTGTTATTTTTAAGTTTTAAATTTGATTAATTCTTAAACATCGCGTTTTTATTTAGATTTTATGTAATTTTATTTTTACTCGGTGTTTTTTAAAGAAAGTCAAGTGTATCAGGTCATTTTCAGGTAAGCAAGTTTTACCTGCACCTGACCCCTTATTTTTTGTGTCATGTTTGTGTCGAACCATTTTTTACGCATTTTAGTTTGGTGTCGGGTTCCTATTAACCCATTTCGTGTTGTCTGGTTTTGGGTTCATATATCAGATTGCGAGTCTTAGACCCATGCATGAAGCGCTCTCTCTCTCTCTCTCTCTCTCTCTCCCTCTCTCAATTCCTTGTATTTCCTTTTATTTTAATATTTATCAATTAAATAATTAGGTATTATGTGGGTCATAGAATCTGATGTTGTGGTGAGTAACAGATACGGATCTGAGTTGTGGATTAAGTGATGAAGAAAAAAAGGTAACGTGACAATGTGGTAGGTGTGAAGTGAAGTGAGGGTTGCAACCACTCTTATTTCAAATTAAATTGACTTAAACGTCCGAGTGACTTACAATGGTCTCCTCCTGTAAGTCTCCTCTAACGTGTTTGTTTGTAATTACATAATTTACAATCCATACAAGTGCTTACTTTTTCCTAATAAAGATCATAATTATTCATATTACCCAAGCCAATTTACACTTTAACATTGCTAAACATGAAAGAAACTAATGTATACTAAATATTGTCATTAAATGAAAAACTTTGTAATTTAAAAAGATTTTTTTTGTTTAAAACGAATGTGTAATTATTATTAAGTAAAGATTTTAGGTTATAGGATCATTTTATTATGTTTTATCTATTATGGTTCAACTCTTTATTGTATAGTGGGTTTGGCTGGTTCGATTCATACATCTTGATCTTTACATTCTATCGTTAATCTTTATATACTGGACTCTCAATTGGTATGAGAGCCATTATCTTAGAAATTTGGTTGAAATTCCAATGAAAATTACGTGAATTTGATCAAAAATTCAGTCCAAAAACCATGTTTTACGCGAAAACGCAAAGTGTAGATCTAAAAAACGATTCTATTGGAGTTTAATTGATAAATATGATTTTGTTGTACCCGGTTTTGTAAAAGAAATCAATTTCGGTTGTTTGATTTTGAAAAGAAACAACTTAGATTGATCAAATTTAAAGGATTTGGGTTCGGTTTTAAGTTCGAGATACGAACTATGTTCTTGATAAATTCGCTAGATTTATTGTTTTTAATCACCGAAAATGGCTAGGATTTATTCTTAGAGGGTTTACAAGTGAATTTGTTCAAGAAATCAGGCTTTTGATCAAGTTCTGAAGAATTTTGAAAATTTGTTGAAGTTGTTGGTTAAAAGTGTAACTGATTTAGTGTGTGAGTTTGTGTGCATGACAGTTATATAATGTCACAATCAATGTCATATGACAACGTCACACCCGTTAATAAGGTTTAAGGATAGATTAGGAAATTAAAAACAATGACAACTCCTAAAATCATGTTGGGTTCTAAAATTCACATCCTGTAATGAACAATGTTTCTTACATAAGAAATTGATGCATAGTCTAAAAATCTAATACATCATAAATTGATGAAACTGAAGCTTATACATTTGAAATTCACAACCCATGATCCATAAGAAATTTGATGATTAAATATAAATGATGAACCAAAAATTGCTCAAAAAATTTACAAGTTAATAGAAAACAGTAGCAATGATCGCTTAAGCTGATCGATGCCAAACACAGGCACGCCTTTTACTACGAGATGATGATCTCGAAACCCAAAAGCCTAGATCAACCAAAGAGATGACGATATGAACTGGTATTGAGTACTGACTTTGAGAATTGAGATGATGATAAACAAAAACAAAAAAGAAATATTGATGTAAAAAAAGCCACTAATGATTCTCAAAAATCGAATATCTATTGCTTCTTCTCCCAAAATCTTAATTCTTTTTGCTACCTACCTCCTAAAATTGTGTTTTAGAAACATGATGATAGGCAGAGGGGGAAAGCAGTGGACTAAGGCGGCATCGTCAAGGATGGACTAAGGCGGCATCGGCAAGGGTGGACTAAGGCGTTGACAGCAGCGGTGGACTCAGGCAGAATGTGTTATTTTCCTATTATCTCTTACACTTCTTACATTAAATTCCCTCTTATTTGATCGTTCCCCTATATATATGTGTGTGTGTGTGTAGGGCTAATTATCTCTTTGGGCTGATTTCTATTGATAGTGACAATAAGGTTAACTATAGTTGATAATTAGTGATTATTAGTGGTATGTAGTTGATGAGAATGATCATAGTGATCAAGATAAGGTTAACTATAGTAGTAAAGATAATGAGAGAAATAGAAAGTTAATGTTTATGTGATCCAACAATGATATAAACAGTCATAATGATGGTGATAACCTTTATGGTAATCAATAGTGTGATTCAAACCATGGTAAAGATCATGCCAAGATACTCATGTATTTTTGCATCTGAAAACTTTTAATTCTGATGTTACTAACCCATCCACCAAAAGCAATAGATCAAACAAGCAAAGGTGCACAGATCTTTCAATTAAAATGCACATGGTAACTCAACTATTGGATTTGAGACACATATATAGAGTGTAAACCCCACACCTGTGAACTCATCCTCACTACCATTTCAAACACAAATCTCATACCCCAGCTCTAGTGGGCTCTCAAAAGCTTCTAGTTCTACTCCCTTCTTCACCAACAAGTAAAAAAAGAAAGCCACAGAGGACAATTACCACTGGTCCATGAGGATGTCACCTTGACACCTCATTAGGCTTCAATCCCTTTACCTACCTCTTATGTTGAGAGGGAGGGCATTGGGGTTTGCTTAAACAAACCCTTTCAGCCAATGAACACTTCCTCACAACAGGATGTGTTTGTAAAAGTAAGACTCCTATAATCTGGTTCACCCTCCCAAAGAAGTGATGTCATTGAAAGACAGACTCTGACCTAAGGTCGAACTGTGTCTAAACTCAAGAGTTTGCCCATGTCTTCTGTTTTCTCCTAAAAGGAAACAGATGTGATAGAGGAAACCCAATTGGATGCAACCCACATCAACCTCACCACTTTGTACCCTTAAATTTATTCTTTTCTTACACAACCGGCAAGTATAAGCCAACCTCTAGTCAACTGCTCAACTTCTGTTCACTTTAATCTAGGTGTTCAAACCCGAGTATGTGAGCATCTACGATACCTTTTAGTGTTGCACAGGAGGCCCCTCACATTACGTCTCGGATTTCCTTATCTTGATGAGTGCTAAATGACAAGTTTAGAAAAGTACCTATTGCTAAAATCTAATTTATGAAGTACCGGACACTTATTATTTAGAAAAAAATATAGTTAACATTTGTATATTGAATCTAATTTTAAAATCAAACTTTACATTAGAGTTTTTATCTAAACTATAAGTATTTTTAACTAAAAATATATGTACCTAAAGCCCAAACTTATTGGGCCTAAGCCCAACTTGGCCAACTGCTGATTAACGAAACAAATTTTTAATTATACCTTTTAGACATAAACCAATTTAAAAATAATTTTTCATCGAATACTCATAAAAAAATTCAAAATTATAAAACTAACCTACATTTAAAAACAATTTTAATTCATTAAAAGAATTTAAATATAATATTGATAAACAATTAATCTGATGCTTTCACCTTTTACCCAACCTTTTAAGTTTGGAAGAATTTCATATATGTCATTATAAACGTTCTTAATTACATATATATCCTTAAAAAATCAATATTACGTCAATATCCTCCTAAACTCTTTAAACTCTCAAATATGTCCTTCTACTTAATTTAATAATAACTAAATCATTTAAACTTTTAAAAACATAAACTCTAATTTAATTTAGAAGTAAAA
>JAUEJL010126961.1:0-11506 GCA_032274825.1 Drosophyllum lusitanicum | reverse complement strand
ACACATATGAATAACATTACATGTTAGTAATCTGATATGATAACACACATGCTGCAGATATGAAGAGTAGTCTAGAACCCCTCCGATACAACGCATGCATCAGAAGGTCTATAACTGCTCAACCAATAGCAAACGGGCCCAGCCCAATTCCACGCATAACTGACTTCTATCACGATACTCGTTATCATACCACGAGCACGTATTGGCCAAATAACACACAAGCAGTTATACAATCATAAATTAGACTAAACAGTCTATAATTCATCAATCAGACTAAACAGTCTATCAATCATAAATCACATGCATCACATCAATCATATCAATCATAACCTTTACCATCCGTCTGCTTAGTGGTCTAATGTTACCGACTCTTTGCACTTCCTAAGAATATAACAACACTGAAATTAGTCTCTGATTCATAAATATATATTCACATATATTTATATCAAACATAACCATGTATTTGATTCACATATAAGTAAGCACAACACATGCAACGAACGAATTTCAAACAAAAGGCCAAAACTGAAAAACCACCGGATGCATTGCGTTCCAAAAGCCGATGCATCGCGTCGGGCTAAAGGTCGGATAGCCCCTATGTCGGACCACTCAAAGTCGGACCACCAAAAGTCGGACCAAAATAGTGGACCAAAAGTCAGACCATCAAGGCCGGACCAATGCATAAGTCGGACAAAAACCAGGAACGCGTCGCATTCCCCTATCCAGACGTGTCGCGTCGCGCGACGAACAACACATACCTGCAACTTTCTGTTTTCTTCCAACGTCAAATCAATCTTCTAAAATACATACTTACAAATCTGGAAATCGATTTCTAACCGTTCTAAACCAATACAAACTTTAAATAACATGTTTACAATCATCAATAACACATCAAAACTCATTAAACTCTCAAAATCTACAAAACCCACATGTTAAGTTTTCTTCAAAACTTCCATTAATATGTTTAATCTTTATAACATCAAGAATCCAGCAAAGGCATAGCAAAACTATCATGAATCATTATTATAAACAACAAAGAAGATATACCAACCTTAGATATGCAATATGAATTACCAAATCTCAAAAATTCAAGTATCAAGTTAACTTCTCTAGTTCTTGGTTTTCTTTACTTCAAATAAACTCACACATACACACTTTCACACACAAGATATTAGAAAATGAGGAGGTGACTTGCAATCCATGTATATCCATATATGTATATACAATACATGTGCACACACACTAATCTATTGAATTTAAGCATGAGGTGTACTACTAATTGCTTAATAAGTCATGTATCTCCATTTATACATACACACATAATAACAGTTCAAAGTAATTAAGTAATCATGAGGTGGCAACTAATTAGGATAATCATGATCACATAATTTAAATATTTAAACAGACATAAACACTCACCGCCAACCCGCTAACGACTAGCCTAGGTTTATGACTGTTACAAATCTCCCCTCCTTAAGAAGATTCCGTCCTCGGAATCTCGCTTCCTTCAAACAGATGAGGGTAACGACTCTTCATATCTGCTTCTGTCTCCCAAGTTAAGTTAGAACCCAATGGAATCTGTTTCTTACGAAGCTTATTCACTTTGCGATCCAAGAATTCAATGGGTTCTTGCACAAGTCTCTTCTTTGAATCAAATTTCAGCTCATGAACGGGGAGAATCTGACTTTAATCTTCTACCTTACACTTTCGTAGATAACATACATTGAACCTGCCATGAATACCTGCCAACTCAGAAAGAAGATCCAGTGTAACTGCCTGACCATTCACTATCTTCCGTATACGAAAAGGACCAATGAAGCGAGGAGCTAACTTCCTGCGTTTGCCAAAATGAATAACCCCTTTCCATGGAGAGACTTTAAGATAAACCAATTCACCTACCACAAACAAAACAGGCCGATGACATGGATCAACATACATTTTTGTGGCTTTCAATTTCTCTCGAGCGATAGCAACTTTATCCGCAGTTATCCCGCATACTATTTATCACCAGCCTCTAACCAACATGTCGGAGTACGGCAACGACGACCGTACAACATTTCATAAGGAGGCATACCAATACTTGAATGATAGGAGTTGTTATAAGCAAACTCAATCAATGGTAAGTGCGAATCCCAAGAACAACCATACTTTATTACACATGCACGCAACATATCTTCAAGCGTTTGTATGGTTCATTCAATCTGACCATCTGTTTAGGGATGATAAGCAGTACTCAAGTTAATTCGCATCCCAATTTTCTTTGTAAGCTCCTCCAGAAGTTAGAAACAAATCTGGAATCTCTGTCAGAAACAAAGGATAATGGAATACCATGCCTTAAGATAATCTCATCAATATATAATTGAGCCAATCTTCCAAGAGATGCCATCTCACAAGTGGCAAGAAAATGGGCACTTTTCATTAAACGATCAACAATTATCCATATCATATCATTATTTCTCTGAGTACGCGAAAGTTTAGTTACAAAATCCATGGTAATGTGTTCCTACTTCCACTCAGGTATCTCCGGTTGTCTCAATGATCCATAAGGTTTCTGGTGTTCGGCTTTAACTTGTGCACAAACGTGACATGATTCAACAAACTATGTCACATCTGCTTTCATCGTTGGCCACCAGTATAGCACCTTAAGATCATTATACATTTTGGTACTTCCAGGATTTACCGACAATCTGGGCTTGTACGCTTCTGTTAACATTAACTTCCGAAGTTCTCTAAGTAAAGGCACCCAAACACGAGACTTATAAGTTTTCAATCCACGTGAATCATCAGTCAATTCTTCCTTTCTCTTTCTCATCACCTATGATTTCAAATTCTCATTTTTTTAAAGCTTCCAGTTGAATGGATTTGAATATATCCATTAAATTAGACACGATCTCCTTTCGCATGAATCGAATAGATCACCGGCTCCTTTGCGACTCAACACATCTACCACCATGTTGGCTTTCCGAGGGTGATATCTTATTTCGCAATCATAATCTTTGATTAATTCCAACCATCGTATTTGTTGCATGTTCAATTCCTTTTATGTAAACACGTATTGTAGACTCTTATGATCGGTACAAATTACACATCTAGTACCGTACAGATAATGCCTCCACAATTTTAACGGAAAGACAATGGCTGCCAGCTCCAAATCATGAGTTAGATAATTCTTTTCTTGTGGTTTCAACTGGCGTGAGGCATAAGCAATTACCCTACCATGCTGCATCAAAACACAACCCAAACCAGCAAAAGAAGCATCACAATACACCATAAAATCGTCTGATCCATTAGGCAGGGTAAGAATATGAGCTTGACACAACAACTGTTTCAAAGTCTGGAAAGCCACCCATCCTGTTCATCACTCCATTTAAACTGTACATTTTTGCAAGTTAACTTAGTCAGCGGTCCAGCAATCTTGGAAAAATCTTTAATAAACCTGCGGTAATAACCCGCCAATCTCAGAAAACTCTTTATCTCTGAATGCGATTTTGGAGCGTTCCAATTCATACCAACTTCAACTTTTGTAGGATCAACTTTGACTCCTTCATTACAAATAACATTCCCCAAAAATGAACTTCTCGCAACCAGAATTCGTATTTTGAGAACTTAGCATACAACTGTTCTTTCTTCAAAGTATCCAGAACTTGTTTCAAGGGAATCTCATGTTCTGACTCGGTTTTAGAATAAATCAGGATATCATCAATAAGAACAATCACAAAGTTATCCAAGAATGGTCTACAAACTCGATTCATCAAATCCATAAATACTGTATGTGCATTAGTTAAACCGAATGGCATAACTAAGAATTCGTAGTGACCATACCGAGTACGAAAAGCAGTCTTGGATACGTCATCAGATACACGTACTTGGTGATATCCAGATCTCAAATCAATGTTAGAAAAGAATGAAGCACCCTGTAACTCGTCAAACAGGTCATCAATCCCGGGTAACTATTACTTGTTATTTATCGTCCTCTTATTCAATTCTCGATAGTTAATACACATTCGCAGAGTACTGTCCTTCTTCTTAACAAACAGAACCGGTGCACCCCACGGAGATGAACTTGGACGTATAAAACCTTTTTCCAACGAATCTTGAATATGTGCCATCATTTCTCCAATCTCAGAAGGTGCCAATCTATATGGGGACGTAGCCACCGGACGGGATCGAGGAATTATGTCGATCTTGAACTCTACCTCTCGAACAGGACGCAACCCACGCAACTCATCGGGAAACACCTCTGAATATTCCGCTAACACCTGAACATTGGTCATAGTCTGCTTTTCCTTCTTACCATCAATAACATAGGCCACGAAAGATTCACATCCCTTGGCCAGAGCTTTTCTAGCCTTCAAACACGAAATCATAGGAAAAACTAATCTAGCCTTCTCACCTCGAGCCACTACGTGTGACTCATCAGCTAGAGGAAATGAAATCAACTTCTCATGACATTTTATACTTGCTCTATTCAAACTCAACCAATCCATACCGAGTACCATATCAAAACCAGATAAGGGCATAACAAGAAAAGAAACAGGAAAGCATGCACCATCAATATCAATACTAGCTCTAGCCACAGCAGTTATGACTGGAACCATCATGCCATCAGCTACCTCTACTTCTAAGGGATTAGTAAATTTAGAAGTAGGCATGTTTAATTTAGCACAAAAAGCCATAGAAATAAAAGAGCGATCAGCTCTAGAATCAAACAATACTCTAGCAAGAATAGCGTTTATCAGAAACATACCGGTGATAATATCATCAGTTGTGGTAGCATCATCTACCGTCATTCAGAACGCCCTACCCTCTCGCATAGGAGGGTTCTTTCTTTTTTGTCCCACAACTGAAGAGGATCCCCCAACCATCCCAACTCCTGACCCAAACCCTGTTTTCTTTTCTACACGGCACTCGCCCGCTCGGTGCCCCTCTTTCAAACAATTCCAGCAAACACTCCGAGGAAAGCGACAATTCTTGATCTCATGGACAAATTGACCACATTTAGCACAACGCAAGGTCCATGGCGTACACGACCCCGTGTGGTAAGACTTACACTTGCCGCACCAAGGCGCTCATTGGTTAGACCAACCAGATGTAGGTCTACGGTTCTGATCTCCCTGTTTCTGGATACTCTGCCCTCCCTGCCGTTGTTAAGTACTGTAATGTTCAAACTGGGATTTCTGCTGAGAAATCCTATCTCGACCTATTCTGTCCTTCACATCACCTTCAGCCTACTTGGCTAAGGTAAAAGCTTGTGATAATGTGGTAGCCCATCTGGTAGCACTAAGATAATCGGGAAGCAAAGCTCCGACAAAATGTTGGATTTGGGATGCCTTACCCATTGTTTCACGAAACACAACTTCTCATTGAATTGTCGGATCAAATCATCAACCAACATGTTCCCAGTCATCTGTAATTCCATAAACTCTCTCTTGATTCGGGCGATCTCAAAAGTACTACAGTATTGTTCACAAAGCTTTTCCTGAAATTGCTCCCGGGTGATGTTATCCTGCTGTTGCTTGGTAAAGTGACCAGTAAGGGAACCTCACCAAACTATGGTATCTCCCTTAAGCATTCATGTTGAAATTTCACTCTCAATTCGTCTTCGCAATTACAAGCATCTAAAGCCTTTACCATCTCACGCAACTAGTTAAGTGTGATATTAGGATCTGTGCTTACACGATACTCTGAAGGCTTATAGTCAAGGAATTGCTTATACGTACAAAGTTGTTTAAATACAGGATAAGCAAAGGGATAAGCAACTTGAGATGTGAAAGGATAGAAAAACAGCTGCTGCATTACTTGTGTCACAGGAGGAAGTGGAACTGTAACCGGCAAGGTTGTTGACTGAGTTGTAACAGCAGAAGGAATCTAAACTTGTTCGGTCTGTATCTGTTTCTGTTGTTCTAAGTTATGAATAATATCCCAAAGTTCCAATAACTCACTTTCCAACTTATAGATATATTCACTCCGATCAGCTTCATGTTCAAGGCCAGAAGTACGAGCCTAATTCGTCATATCCAAAACATTGACTGTTGGAGTTCCAGCTACCGCATGGGTCACAGGAGTTTGAGTGGGGGTATCTCTGTCAGCCATATCTCTGTAATAATCACATCATCTCACAACTTATTAGAATAAACTGTTAGTACACAACTAACTACCTCAGAGCATCTCCATACACTCTAATTCCCCCAAAGGAAAGTTTGACCCAACACAAGGCAAGATTTGGGAATGCAACACTCTAACTATGGTCGTATCGCCAAACCAAGGCTCTGATACCAAACTGTAACACCGAAAATCTTAAGCCATTTTTTTTAAATTGTTGCGGAAGCATAACTCATAAATAAAATATAATCATTTACAAACATCCACACTAATTACAAACACCAAAATATCCTTGTGTAACAAAATATTCAAAATATGGCTCGTCTTTTACAAAACAAAATATTAGAGCGCTGGTCAAGCTTTCCTCTAGACAAAAACCCCAGCTAAACAGCTGTACTCACCGAACCTGCAAAAATGGTTCCACGGTGGGGAATTAGCACAAAGCTAAGTGAATGGACGCTAAACCACAAAAGCAAACAATAACAATCAATACAAAATTATGTAATCATATAAATCCAGAAAACTGGAGGTTCGGCGCAAAACCTTTCAACCATTCGCGGGCCAAGGCAAAGGTTTACCCATAGCCCTCTTTTAATTGGCACAGTTAGATCCCTTCCGATACAACGCATGCATCAGAAGGTCTACAACTGCTCAACCAATAACAAACGGGCCCAGCCTAATTCCACGCATAGTTGACTTCTATCACGATACTCATTATCATACCACGAGCACCTATCGGCCAAATAACACACAAGCAGTTATACAATCATCAATTAGACTAAACAGTCTATCATTCATCAATATGACTAAACAGTCTATCAATCACAAATCACATGCATCACATCAATCATATTAATCATAACCTTTACCATCCGTGAGTTTACATCCACTCACCTCTGTTCTCTATCGCACTGCTCAGTGGTCTAATGTTACTGAGTCTTTGCAGTTCCCGAGAATTCAAAAACACCGAAATCAGTCTTTGATTCATAAATATATATATTCACATATATTTATATCAAACATAACCATGTATTTAATTCACATATAAGTTAGCACAACACATGTAACACGAATGAATATTAAACAAAAGTCTAAAACTGAAAAACCACCGGACGCGTCGCGACGGGTTAAAGGTCACATAGCCCCTATGTCGGACCACCCAACGTCGGACCACTCAAAGTCGGACCACCAAAAGTCGGACCAAAAGTCAGACTATCAAGGTCGGACCAAAGCATAAGTCGGACAAAAACCTATCTAGACGTGTCTCGTCGCGTGACAAACAACACAGATCTGCAACTTTTTGTTTTCTTCCGGCTTCAAATCAATCTTCTAAAATACATACTTACAAATCTGGAAATCGATTTCTAACCGTTCTAAACCAATATAAACTTCAAATAACATGTTTACAATCATGAATAACACATCAAAACTCACTAAACTCTCAAAATCTACAAAACCCACATGTTAAGTTTTCTTCAAAACTTCCATTAATATGTTCAAGCTTTATAACATCAAGAATCCAGCAAAGGCATAGCAAAACTATCATGAATCATTATCATAAACAACAAAGAAGATATATCAACCTTAGATATGCAATATCAATTACCAAATCTCAAAACTTCAAGTATCAAGTTAACTTCTCTTGTTCTTGGTTTTCTTTACTTCAAAGAAACTCAAACATACACATTTTCACACACACATAAGATATTAGAAAATGAGGAGGTGACTTGCAATCCATGTATATCCATATATATATATATATACAATACACCTGCACACACCCTAATCAATTGAATTTAAGCATGAGGTGTACTACTAATTACTTAATAAGTCATGTATCTCCATTTATACATACACACATAATAACAATTCAAAGTAATTAATTAATCATGAGGTGGCAACTAATTAGGATAATCATGACCACATAATTTAAATATTTAAGCGCACATAAACACTCACCGCCAACCCGCTAACGACTAGCCCGGGTTTACGGTTGTTACAAGAAAATGTTGAACCAATACGTTCACCTCGATCTATAAGCTCATTAAAATCCCCCATTAATACCCAAACTCCATTTCTTGTTCGGATCAAATTAAGCAATTAATCCCATAATTCTAAACGAGAAGAAGCAAGACAGGGGGCATACACATTTGCCACATAAACTTGATTATTAACACCTTTAAATTTACCACAGACAATAATGTAAAGAGCCTTTCAAAATTTAAGATTTCATGAAAACACTAGAATCCCAAATACTCACTAAACCCCCCGATCTCCCTTGAGAGGCAACAACTTCATAATCAAAATGGGAATTAGTCCTCAAAGAAGACAAATTAATATTACTAGGATTCACAAATTGAGTCTCTTGAATTGAAAGAAAACTAATCTTATGCTGTTTCAGTAGCCTTTTCACCCAATCAGATTTGTGATTTCCCCCAACTCCTCTTATGTTTAAAGACATTAAATTCATTAGACAACATTCAATTTCCCCTGGATACCTACGATTTGCTGCCTAGTAGCTTCTTCAAAACCATCCATCTGGAAGCCAATCTCCTTCCCTAGCTTCAATGTGCTTTGAATCTCTGCATCAATCCTATGTTCATTTGATTGAGGTACGAACGAAGGATTTATTGCTCGATAGGGACAGGATTTGCCCTAATCGGCAAACCTGAAGAGGATCTTTGAGAATGAAGCATCCTATTCCTTTCACTTCTGCAATTTTCCTAAAACCGAGTAGATGACCCTGTTGATTTCGATCTCCTAGAACCACCTCTGGATGATGATTGCTAATACCTTTCGAAAATGAAGAAGGTGTAAATGGAATATTCAAGTCAAAAATCGGCATATATACCCCTTCCTCCGATGAATTAATTCCTTTTAATTGAACATGCCCATCACCATCTATTCCATTTGTTGCTTTTGGCCCATTACTCATATTCCCATTAATATTTTCTGGCTTATAACTAACATTCTTATTATTCTCACTAGGCCCATTTTCTATCCCATTATCAACATTGTGGCCCATCTCATTGAACTCAGTATTGTGAAACGGATAATTTTGATTATGAGAGGGAATGTGGATAGTCTCCTCAATATCCACCACCTTGGGACCAGGAGCACACGAGATTTCACCTTCTTCCAAGTTAGCCTCTTCGATTGCTTTTTTCTCCGGTGACTTTTTATTCCCATCCCCCATCTCTGGTCACCGGAGAAGAAACAACATTAACTAGGTTTATATTATCCGACCCAAAAAAATTTCTCCCATTTCACTGTCAGATTCTTGAATGGACATCTCATCGTCATCATCATTAGCTTCCCCATCAAATGCAAAATACGGTACCCAAGTTTCTTGTAATATCGATAACCAAAGTTTGAATGAATTATCTCTCCAACTAATCTTAGATTGTTCTTCTAGATTGTTTAGATGATATGTAAGAATGCATGCTTTGTAACATGAAATATCGGGAGAGTCCCAATCAAGCGTAATTGGTGTAATAATGCGACCAAATTTCCCAAGGATTAACTAAAAATTTGATTCAGTCCATAGGTGGGGAGGGAGTCCAGCTAATCTCACCCTGACAACTCTCCTGGGATTAAAAGCATTGAATTGATATCCTCTCAACCATTCAAAAAAATTGTTCCGGACATCCTTCTTATCTTCTAAAATTTTTTCCGCTGCGATCGAAGAAGTAAATGACAAAACAATACTTAAGCCACCCAAGTTTTGGATTGTAAACTCATCCAAACCTTCTACTTTCAACAAATCCATAATAGAATCTAGTACTTGAAGGTTTTTTGCTTCCCCCATTAGGATGTTTTTGCAATTCTTATTAAATCTAGAAGCAATTATGTACTCTGGAATATGGAAACTACTAGGTTGCCATTGCCATCCCCTATCATTATTGTTTTGAGAGCGATTAGATACTACCTCTGCAAAAGATTTACCTATTTGCTTGGACTTCAACTGTGGTGGTCTGAAATTTTGTCGGAGTAGCCATTGATGGTAATTTCATTCAATTTCCTTGCAATCCAGTCTTTGCATTGCACCCTGACGAATCTCACAAAACCAAATGTTGAGCCGTTCTTGCTGGGTTTATTTGCCACATATGCATCCACTACAGTTCCGACTTTCTCCATTGCATTCCACAACGTTCTTCCATCAGTCCCCTTTAGTAAGTTTGAAACTAAGTACGAGATGCAATAGCTCCAAGTTGATCATTGTTTGATCTTGATTTCCAGCGAGAAACAGTTTGCCACTCTCCATGTGCCCTTCTGTCTCCCATGAGAAAAACTTTACTAGTCGTAGCTTAACGTTCAAAGTTTGAGGTTCGTTTACGTCGTTATAAAAGGTATAAAGCTCGCTATAAGCTAAGATCTATGTAGACATGTTTTTAACCGTAATAAACCGCGTTTCCTTTTGACATGTTATTTAGTTATAAAAAATGGTAAAATATCTCGAAAACGAATAAGAATAACGAATTATATTATAAATCTAATTAAGTGTTTTCTATTTCTGTTTGTGTGTATATATATATAGGCAAAAGTTCAAACGATGTAAATTGATGCACAACTGAAACTTACAAACAAATAGATTGATGAATTTGTCTATTCATAAAGATGAATATTTACAACCCACAAAAATGATGAATCTCTCTTTCAGTTTTTAAAATTGATTTACAAAACAAAGAATTGATAAACAAAAATACATTATAACTAAAGATCAAAACTTTTAACTACTTCAACCTTCTGAGCATCATGAATCCAGATACCAGAAAAATAAACAAGAAACAAGAAACTGATGAAACACTTTTTGTTTATTCCAAAATCGAGTTTTCAAACCAAATTGATACCATTATGGACAATGATGGTAACACGGGAGGGGCCGACGGTGGGCACTTGCTGCAGCGATGTGACTGTGAAGGGCAGTGGTGGGTGGGTACGTGCAGCGGAGACTTCACTTATCATCTAGAAACGTCTACATCAAAAAGTAGTTGTGGTTGCCACCCATATAGCGATGGTTGTGCATGCGTGCGGCGGCGATTTCATGTATCACCTAAAAAGAAGTGAAGATAGTGTCTAAAGCCCTTGCAATCGCCGACAAACCTCATGGTGGTGGCTATGAAACAATGGTGGCCGGAGGGTAGAATATGCCGTTCACCGCTGAATAGATGAGTGGGGCTTTCGATTGAAACCGGCAGAGGGCAATAACTAATTTTAGGGTTTTGCCTCTTGATGAGAAATCTCATATCTATTTTGATAGTAGTTGCGTTAATCAAGAGAGAAAAGATCTACAACAGGTCTAAAATACCCTTTAGTTCATGTGGCCACGTGTCACTCCCTCATTACATCTTACACCTCTTACAAGAAAACAACTCTTATCTAATCCCACTCCTATATATATATA
>JAUEJL010126950.1:0-11506 GCA_032274825.1 Drosophyllum lusitanicum | reverse complement strand
TTCGGTTTATTCAGTTTATTCGGTTTGGATAATCGCAACCAGAACCAAACCGAAATCCATAGTAATTATTCGGTTCTCATCCGATTCAATCCAAAAATCTGAAATATCCGAACCAAGTAGTCCGATCCAAAAGTTTCGGTTCGGTAATTCGGTTTTATCCGATCAGTGAACACCCTTACCTGCTTCTATGTCTTGAATGGTAGTTTATGAATTTAAATTACATTATGGCTCCTCTACTTAGGTTTATAAATCTATCCTCAAACTTTTAGCATAACTCACTAAGCTACAAAAGTAATCCCAACATATTTGTAAACTTGATTTCAACAACTAAAGCTTTATTTACATATTAGCAACTTGTACCCAAAGCTTAAAAACTTGTACAACTTTAATAATCATCAATATCCTAATTATTGAACAATCATATATTAGGGATTTTGCTTATAAATTAAACTAGAGAATATGTTTTCCAAAATTTTAATGATCTAGTTATTATTAATTAAATATTTGAAAATATACGAGTGTTTATAACTTTTAGAATGACATTTATGTAATTTAAAAGTTTGAAATGATACATATATAACTAACAAAGTTTAAAAGAATATAGATAATATATTTCCCTTAACTAAATTCACATAGAATTGTAACATACTATTTTAGTATTTTCATCAAAAGAGTAGCTCTAACCAATTAATCCAACAAACTTATTAATGGACTTATATAAATAGCGTTTTGATCATTTCGCCCTAATCCTATTATGTGTATAACATACTGACTTTTAACATGACATGTCTGTAATAAAATAATAAAATGTAGTCAATATCACCTATATAACTATTAGTTAAAAAGTTATACAATAGCTTATCATCTTTTTATTGAATTCGATTCTATAACTATCTACTAATAATAAAACCAAACTATTTTTATTATCAAATTTCGAATTTACGATTAATTTGTTTACACTCGACTGATACTTATAAGATGAAAAAAATTAAATAAATATTTAAAAAAATTTGGAAGATGCGATCCTCTACAGCCTCCCACGTTGCAACGCGCTCCCAATTCTTCAATTTCCTTCCATGCATTACGCCACCAATATCTTGTATCCACCCACTCTGCACGCTTCTATGCCATTATTGCGTTTTCTTTTTCAGGAAAAATAATAATAAAAATAAAAATTATGGAAAATGACATATTCTTTGATTTTAAGAAAAAAGGCTAAAAAATTTGTTTTATCTCTTTTGACAATTGGCGTAAATTTATAATAGCAAACGAAGTAGGGCGTGATCCTCTTTGTTGTGGCCTCGCCACTATCAAGACGTGCTTGTTAACCATCACTCCACTGTAGATGGTTAGCGTGCAGAATAATCTTATAGTGATTTTTATTAACATTTTAAATTGATGATGAAAATATAAATTGATGCTGAAGTCGAACGACCTTGAAAGGAATTGGAACAGAAATCGAACGGCCTTGAAATAAATGGATGTAAAAATCATGCCTTGACGAAATTGAATCATAAATCGAATAATGGTGAAAGAAATCAAGAAACAAAATCACGCCCTTGATGGAATTGAACAAATTTGACTCTGACAAAATCAACGTTTGTGACCCCGACAGAATCGTTGTTGCCGTTGACGATGTTGACTTTGGCAAGAGCTTAGAAACCCATAAAGAAAAAGGTTGATGCAAATCGACATGAAGCGTTGGAAGGGAGGGATGGGCTCTAAACCATCTACAAGAAATAAGTGGTTTTCTCTCGGTTCTCAAATAAAAGGTTTGAAGTGGTAAGAAACACTTATCTACTTGTAAAAAAACAAACAAATCTTTTCATTTATGTCTACACGTCATAAACATAAATGTTGAGAAAGTGATGAGAGTGATTATTTGGAGAAAAATTAAAAAAGCAAAAATAAAAACAAATACCACGTATATGACTTTTCTAATAGGCCTTTCCATTAATCGTATAAGGCTTTAAGTCAAAATCATGTGTCTATCTATTGCATCTTGACATAAAAACACATGAGTATAGATTGGAATTATATGTTTAAAAAAAATATTATTTGCTGTTATATAATATCATAATAATTATTGTTAGAAATATTGACATAAAAATAAGTTGTTAACCAACTTTGGAGTTCGGATACATACAAGTATATGCATAGATGTTATATACGCATAACAATTTATGGGTTGCGTTGTTTTAAATGATTGCTTTATACCAATATATATATTTCTTTAAAATTGAAGCTCAATGAACATAAAATCAAGCTCAAAGATATGAATTTAGGGTTCGTTTGATAAAATAAAATGATTAGGTGTTAAGGTGATTTAATAGTCTGAATAATTTAGAGACTCTGTATAGATTTGATTTTGAATGTGACAAACTGTTTAATAAGGATTTTGAATAAACAATCTGAGGTTCTTAAAGATTGAGGGTTCTATTAAGCACATAAGGTGTAGATTATATTGATGGTTAAAGTAGCCATATGCTGCTCAAAACAATACACGAGGATAAAGAAAGAAACATTACTTTCTTATTTTCGTCGTCCAATGAGTTGTTGGCAATGAATGTTAAACAAGGTACGTCGTCGTTTAGTGCTTTTAAGTATTGTTATCTGTTAATTTGTCCATTTGCCTACGTTGATATTTCCGTTTTTCTATCTTTTTGCTTCCAATATTATAGCCTTGTGTACAATTTATTTATTTATACTTTTAATAACTTATTAGATTACTAGTTTAAATGTCCGTGTAAACAGACAGGTAATCATGAAATTATTATTTTATATTCGTTTATTTAAATTTTGATCAAGACAAAACCTTGATCTTTCATCCTATATAAATTAATATAATTTACTCAATTTTTAACCATTTCATTCCTTCTCCTAATTTACTTTAACTTTTTATATATTTAATATTGCTCTAGAAAACTTTTTCGTGACGTTGAATCGCGCGAATAACATATCATTACATTCATGAAGGCAGCGTGTTGTAAGTTGTAACACAAAAATTATTTGCCGCCACAACATTACGCGTGTACGATACTAGTAGTAACTAAAGTGTTCATACAAACTCTAAAACTCTTCCCTCATTATGGTCACGTTAGTCACCTAATTAATAGTCAGATCACATATAATTAGATATAACTGTAGGTATATCAGGTATCCTAGTTTATGATATTAGTCAATTATAATTACGAAATAAAATTTGTGTTTTCTAACTTGATATAAATCACATTAAAACAATAAGTTGTACGCTTTAAATACTTTTAATTTTTAACAACATAAAAAAGCAAAATATAATATATGTTACATAAATACAATAATCTCCATAAAAGTTTATAATATATAAATTTTATGATAAGCCAGTCTAGATTGTATATAAAAATTAAAAACAATATTACCAATCTTCGTTCCACATTAGTAGTTTGAGAATCTAAGTTTTTTTCCTAAGTGAATGTCCAAAAATTTTAAACAATAAAATCCGTAATTAAAACAAATAATTTCTCTACAAACATATAAATGTCTTAGTTAGGACTTAGGTGGTACGACTATTAAAACATATTTTACAATACTTTAAAACAACAGTTAATTACAAAAATGGTTCATATGGTTGTCACTGATTTTCAGTTTTAGTTCTTTAACTTTAAAAATAACGAAAATAGTCACCGTGGTTGTCATTTTGTTTCACTTTTGGTCCTTTACTGTAACACCCGAAGTTTGAAACTTCGTAATTTAATAAATAATCAAATATTACAGTTTTGGTGATTTCCTAATTAAGATTATGAGTTATTTAGAAACTTGAGGGTTAAAAGTTGTCAAAATGAAACAAGAGAAGTTAAGGGACCATTTGTGTCAATTCTCAAAGATGTATTTATATATATATAGCTAGCTTTGACTCTAGTAAGTCAAAGTTCTCATTTCATTCAAACAAGTTCACGTACACTTAAGAGCAGCCATATTTTCTTGCAACTTTTGATCAAGATCGGGAGATACAAGTGGTTATATTAGAGCATAGCATCTTTACAAGCTTGAGGTAAGATCTAAAACCATTTTCTTGAAATTTTATGGGTTTAGTTAGATGATTCAATGGTGAATCATCTTAGAAGTGTTATCTATTGATTAGGCTATGTTTCTTTACTGTATGGGGTGTAGGAAAATACCCCTAGCATGTTTAAAGTGAGTTTGATTCATTTTTGAAGCCAAATAGCGTCTGTGAAGAAATACAGTCGGCTGGGTCTATAGCGTACACGCCCCGTGTAGTTTTTGGGAGGGCGTGTATCTAGCCCGTGTAGGGGCAACACGGCCCGTGTAAAGGTACACGGCCGTGTAGTGTCAAAGGCGGTCACAAGGCCATGTAGGGTTACATGGTCGTGTAGCATGAGAGGTACACGGCCCGTGTACGTAACACGGCTCGTGTAGTGTTGTTGGTCAACACTGGCCATGTGGCCAGGTCAGGTCGTGTAGTGTGCAAGGGAAACGGCCCGTGTAGAGATACACGGCCCGTGTAGGCCCTATTTCAGGTCAGTTTGCTGTTATGTGATACTTTGTTGTATTATTTATATAGGAGGGTGATTGACTGCTTATCTGAACGTTTTCACTATTATTAGTGTACACTAATTTCAAGTGAGTTTTCTAAACTCTGATTCATATCTGTGATATGTGTGATGCATTGCAATGTGTATTATCGATCTGTAGATCATTGTGAGGGTAGCATGCTGCTTCGTGTAGTAGGAGCTACAAGCAGCGCTTTAGCCTTCTTGGCGGATGCTAAGATGGTGCAGTACTGTATCCATAAGAACTGTGACAACATTCGTATATGTGTATGCGCATGCTTATATGATTTACAATTTAGTTTTCTCACTAAGCTGTTTTCTCACTAAGCTCTCGTAGCTTATTAGATGCTGCTTACTGTTGTTTTGCAGGGCGTGATGTTTCCAAAGGCAAGGCCCCAGTTTGACGGTTGTTGGTTGATTGTTAGAAACTTTATTTTTTAAAATTTAACGCCCGTTTGGTTTTGAGAAAATGTTTTCTGCTGTATATATGTCGATACAATCTTTTGTACGAACCTGAGGGTTCAAAACTGCTTTTGTTGCTTTTGCTCATTTGTTTAATAACTATTTCAGTTTCAAAGACTTTTATTTTAAATCTTTATGTGTATTTTAAAATTTAGGGCGTTACAACTTGGTATCAGAGCCACGGTTTGAGGGATCTGGATGTGTGTTACGCACCGTCTAGACTTAAACCATGGTTCTGAGTATTTTGTCAAACTGGAGGCTTGCAGCTTGGTGGATATAATGTGTATTGTACTGAGAACATGCTAACTGTTTATGTTGTTTTGTTTGGTATTGAAATACCTGAGATATTAGTGATATTGATACCAGATACGTGATGCCTTATATGACATGATATTTTAGTGATACATGGCCTAAGCGTGTGAATCGGGACCTTTTGTGATAAAGTTAAGATCGAACATGTGTAGTGTGTTTAGAGTAATATAAGGTCCCATATTATTACAAACACATGATACATGTTGGAACTTGATGGGACCATGAGGAATCTTGTGAATCGGGTGAGGGGTACTTGTAAGAGGTAGTACACCTGGATCATAGAATGCCTTAGTATGTATAGAACTACTTTGGATCTGATAATAGGTGTACTGATATGTTAGATGTGCTAGTAACTGTTTGTTATAGAGGATAGTGTGGTAAAGCTACCTTATGCTTTAATGCTTTATCCATACTACCAGGATGGTGAACACTAGAGGTTCTAGAGCTATCGATCGACAGGAAGGTGGTCCTAGTAATAGACGGGATCGAGTAGAAACCAGTGCAACTGGTAGGAGGATTCCGCCAGTAGTCCAGAACACTGGGGTAGATGAAACTCTAGAATTGAACCAAGGGTTTGCTGAGGCTAAGCCTAGGATGACAATTGCAGAGGAAATTGGTAAAGCTTTGGAAAAATCTATATCTTATATTGTTACACAAGTAGTGGAGCACTTAAAAGACCATACTGGGGAACCGTGAGACAAGAGGTGATAACTATGTTAGCTTAGAGGGGTGAGAGAGTTAATCCTCAATCATAGGTAATTATTAGAGATGCGCCAAAAGTTTGTACTTTCAGAGACTTTGCTGCGTGTCAGTCGCCGTTGTTTCATGGATCCACTTACCCGGTTGTCAGTCATAGGTGGATATCTGAGATTGAGAGAGAATTTCATACTTGTTCGTGTGCTCCGGAGAATAAAGTGAGATATGCCTCTAACCAACTAAGAGGTGCTGCCAAAGACTGGTGGGACCTGGAAAAGAAACAGAGGGGTGATACACAGATTGAAGCTATGACTTGGGTAGAGTTTAAGGAGATTACTACTGAACAATTTGTTCCACAATCTGAAATTGACCTAATTGTTGATGAGTTTCACAAGTTAAAGCAGACCATCGAGACAGTTCAAGAGATTAATGCCAAATTTCATGAAAAGGCATGTTTTGTCCGGATTATGTAGCCAATGAAAAGATGAAAATGTATCGCTACATGATGGTACTGAAGCCGAGTATAAGAGATTTTATTGATTCAGCAAACATAAGACCGTTAAGTCCATGATCAGAGAATTAGAATTAGAAAGGCAAGAGAAGGAGAAGAAGCCAGTGGAAAGAACAGTACCATCGTACAAGAAGCCGAGGGTAGATTATGGGGAGAGGAAGGAAGCACCGAGGGTATGTTAGAGGTGCAAGAAAATTCACTATGGAATTGTCAAACCAATGTTCCGCAATGTTTTCGATGTGGCAAGCAGGGCCAGTTGGGTAGAGACTGTCGAAACCTATTAAGTGTATGTTTCAATTGTTATCATTTGGGTCACCAGAAAGCCAATTATCCTCTACTCAATACGTAGGCACGTTCAGCGGGTCCTAGAACTACTCCACCCTACCTCCTCTACGTATTTCTGAAAATAAGGAGGTGAAGAAAGAGGATACACCGAGAACCAAGGGGAGGGCTTTCCTGCTCACTAGTGAGGAAGCATAGAAGAAACCTCATGTGGTTACAGGTACATATCTTATAAACAATCTGCCTGCTCTTATATTATTTGATTTTGGTGCTAGAAGGTCTTTCGTATATGTTTCCTTTTGTAAAAATTTCGAGCAAGTATGTGGTAAATTAAATTTTCCTCTCGAGGTGGAAATAGCTTATGATAAGTCTGTGCTAGTGACTGATGTGTATAGAAACAATGTGTTAGAGATAAATACTGTTAGATTTCCTATTAAGCTTATACCTATGCCTATGAGGGAGTTTAAACTGATTATTGGAATGGATTGGCTTGGACGTTACCAAGCTACCATTTTTTGTGGGCAAAAATTGATTAGAGTTCATACCCTAAGTGGGGAAGAACTGTCTATTTATGGTGATGTGAAAAGTGAGAAATTTGTGTATGTGTTCGGTAACTAAAGCTCGGAAATACCTCCAGCATGGGTGTACAACCTTTTTAGCTCACGTTATTGATACGAAATTAGAAAAGAGACAGGAAAGTGTAGAAGATGTGGCGATTGTTCATGAATATTCTGATGTTTTTCTGGAAGATTTACCCAGTATACCGCCTGATAGGCAAGTAGAGTTCAGAATTGACTTGATGCCTGGAGCTTCACCGATTGCGAGAGCTCCATATAGACTTGCACCGCCAGAAATGAAGGAATTGATGAAACAGTTGCAAGAATTACCGGATAAAGGTTTCATTCAACCCAGAAGCTCACCGTGGGGCACTCCCATTTTGTTTGTAAAGAAGAAAGATGGTACATTTCGGATGTGTATAGATTACCGTGAACTCAATAAGGTGACTGTGAAGAATAAGTATCCCCTACCCAGAATAGACGATTTGTTTGATCAATTACAAGGGGCGTTGTGGTTCTCGAAAATCGATTTAAGGTCGGGTTACCATCAGTTGAAGGTCCAAAAGGAAGATATTCCTAAGACTGCTTTCAGAACTCGGTACGGGCATTTTGAGTTTGTGGTTATGCCATCCGATGTTGGATAGGTCAGTGATTGTGTTTATTGATGATATTCTTGTTTATTCAAAGAACCCGGCAGAACACGAGAAATATTTAAGAGAAGTGTTAGAGACATTGAGGAGAGAGAAGCTATATGATAAATTCTCTAAATGCGAATTCTGGATTGAGGAAGTACAGTTTTTGGGCCATTTGATTAATAAAGATGGAATCAAAGTAGATCCCGCAAAAGTGGAGGCAGTAATGAAGTGGGAACCCCGAAGAATCCTACTGAAATTAGAAGCTTTTTGGGGTTAGCACGGTATTACAGGCGATTCATTCAAAACTTTTCAAGGACTGCTGTTCCATTAACCAAGCTAATCAAGAAGAATGTGGATTTCATATGGGGAAATGAACAGGAGACTGCTTTTACAATGCTCAAACAAAAGTTATGTGAAGCACCAGTTCTTGCTTTGCCAGAAGGAGTCGAGGATATGATAGTGTTTTGTGATGCTTCTTATCAAGGGTTGGGTTGTGTATTGATGCAAAGAGGTAGGGTTATTGCCTACGCTTCTCCACAGCTGAAACTGAATGAAAGTAATTACCGAACTCATGATCTGGAGTTAGATGTGGTGGTTTTTGCCCTTCAAATTCAAATCTGGAGGCACTACCTGTACACTGTAAAATGTACCATTTATACTGAGTACAAAAGTCTGAAGTATTTTGTTGATCAGAAGAATCTTAATATGAGGCAGAGGAGATGGTTAGAGCTCCTGAAGGATTATGATTGTGAAATTCTTTATCACCCTGGAAAAGCCAATGTTGTAGCAGATGCTCTGAGCAGGAAATCAGGGTCAGTACTTATGAAGAATGAGTCTTTACGAATGACAGTGACCACACCTCTTTTGGATGTTATAAGAAACGCTCAATTGGAAGCAATTAAAGAGGAAAACCACAACAGAGAACGAATCAAGGGGCAGGTAGTCAATTTTGTCAAGGATAGTCGTGATTTAATCGTATGTTATGGACGAGTATGGGTACCTAATTGTGGAGAGATTAGACAAACTCTTTTGAATGAAGCTCACAAATCTAAATTCTCTATCCACCCAGGGGCGACTAAAATGTATAAACACTTGAAAGTAGATTATTGGTGGCCAGGTATGAAGCGAGATGTGGTTAAGCATGTGGAGAAGTGTCTTACATGTTTGCAAGTAAAAACTGAGCATCAGAAGCAGCATGGGAAACTACAACCTTTGGAAATACCTGTTTGAAAATGGGAGAATATTACAAGGGATCTAATCACTAAATTGCCTAAAGCCCCTAGAGGTTACCATGCTATTTGGGTGATTGTGGATAGATTAACCAAAAGTGCCCATTTTATTCCCATTAAGGAAACATACTCTTCAGAGAAGCTGTTAGATGTGTATATGAAAGAAATAGTATCTCGTCATGGTGTACCAGTGTCTATTATGTCAGATAGAGATACTCGATTCGATTCACTTCCAGGGTTTGGAATAAATTTCATGGGGAAATGGGGATTAAGCTTCATCTTAGTATAGCGTTTCACCCACAAACGGATGGCCAAAGTCAAAGAACAATTCAAACACTGGAGGATATGTTGCGCGTGTGTATTATTGATTTCAGAGGAAGTTGGGATTTGTATATACCACTTGCAGAATTTTCCTACAATAATAGTTATCATTCTAGTATAAGGATGCCGCCTTATGAGATGTTGTATGGTAGGAAATGCCGGACTCCGGTTTGTTGGAGCGAAGTGGGTCAGAAAGAATTGGGTAGTACTGAGGTGGTGCAGCGCACGACGGAATAGATTCAATAGATAAGAGATAAATTACTGGCAACTCAGAGTAGACAAAAGAGTTATGCAGATAAATGGAGGTCACCGCTCGAGTTTCAGGAGGGTGATTATGTGTTACTGAAAGTGTCGCCGTAGAAGGGGGTGATCAAATTTAGAAAGAGAGGAAAGTTGGGTCCGAGATTCATTGGGCCATTCAGAATTATTACCCGCGTGGGGAAGGTTGCATACAGACTGGAACTACCAAAAGAGTTGTCCCATATACATAATACCTTTCACGTGTCTCATCTCAGGAAGTGCCTAGCAGACGAATCTACATTTATACCACTGGAAGACGTGTGTGTTGATGATAAATTGAATTATGTTGAGCATCCTATTGCTATACTGGAAAGAAAAGTTAAAGCTCTACGTAATAAACAGATTAGACTGGTCAAAGTCTAGTGGAAACACCGTAAAGGGTCGGAATATACTTGGGAACCAGAGGATGAGATGATGTGTAACTATCCGGAACTCTTCAGCTGTTGATTTCGGAGACGAAATCCTTTTCAAGTGAGGAAGAGTTGTAACATCCAAGGTTCAAAAATTTACTGAATTAGTAACTTTATTAAATGATGTGTTTTAGTATTGCCTAATTAAGATTAGGAAGTATTTAGAAACTTGAGGGACTAAAGTTGTTAAAATAAAACAAGAAAAGTTAAGGGACCATTAGTGTCATTAACTCAAAGATGTATATATATATATATATATATATATATGTGTGTGTGTGTGTGTGTGTGTGTGTGTGGCTAGCTTTGACTATGGCAAGTCAAACCACACAAATTTCATTTGCAACTCACGTATGTTTAGACCAGCTCCATTCCAAGTCCATTTTTGATCAAGTTCAGTAGATTCAAGTGGTTATTATTGAGTATAGCAACTTTACAAAGCTTGGGGTAAGATCTAAAGCCATTTTTCTTGAAGTTTTATGGGTTTAATTAGATGATTCAATGGTGAATCATGTTAGAAGTGTTTCATATTGATTAGACTATTTTTCTTTGCTGTATGTGGTGTAGGAAAACACCCCTAGCATGTTTAAATTGAGCTTGGGTCGAAATTGTAGCCAAAACAAGGTCTGTGAGGAAACACAGTCAGCTGAGTCTGTAGCGTACACGGCCTGTGTAGATTTTGGGAGGGCGTGTAGCTAGCCCGTGTAGGAGCAACACGGCCCGTGTAAAGGTACACAGTCGTGTAGAGTCAAAGGTGGGCACAGGGCCATGTAGGGTTACATGGTCGTGTAGCATGAGAAGTACACAACCCGTGTACAGAACACGGCCCGTGTAGGTGTGTTGGACAACACCCGCCATGTGGCCACGTCAGGTCGTGTAGTGTGTAAGGGACACGGCCCGTGTAGGGATACATGGCCCGTGTAGGCCCTATTTCAGTTCAGTTTGCTGTTATGTGATACTTTGTTGTATTATTTATATAAGAGGGTGATTGACTGCTTATCTAAACTTTTTTCACTATTATTCACGTACGCTAAATTCAAGTGAGTTTCCTGATTCATATATATGATATGTGTGATGCATTGCAATGTCTATTATCGATCTGCGGATCACCGTGTGGTAGTGATGTGTGAAATTATGTTATAAATTTTTTAAGTCCAGAAATATCATAGTTGACTACCACACAACAGGCAAGTATGACCTGGTCGCGTAGCAGTATAGCAATGATAAGTCCAGGTATCGTCTCC
>JAUEJL010126939.1:0-11506 GCA_032274825.1 Drosophyllum lusitanicum | reverse complement strand
GTTTGTGAAAGAAAATAGAAGATAGCAATTGAAGGTTCTTTCAGATTCAAACAAAAAACATATCCTTATGAATGGTTGTCATGTTCAAATAAAAAACCCAAATAACAAGCCACAATACATATCAAATTGAAGATGAACTTCATATCTGAAGGGGACGGCGACGGTTGTTTGAAGACCACACAAGAAGCCTCAATTAGGTTTTGAAGGGGGCGGCGGAGGTTATTGTAGATCCGAAGGGGATGGCAGCGGTTGTTCCAGATCTGAAGGGGACGGCGGCAGTTGTTTGAAGGCGACACAAGAAGCTTTCGATTAGGTTTTGAAGGGGACAACGGTGGTTATTCCAAATCTGAAGGGGACGACAGTGGTTGTTTCAGATCTGAAGGGGACAGCGGTGGCGCGGCGGTTCATCTTCTCCATAAATCTAATTAGGTTTTGAATCTAATTTCATCCCCAATCTATCGAAGCTTTCGATTTTGGTTCATAGTGTGTTTGATTTCATATGGTTTTATGTGTTTATCTTCATCTAGCTCATATTCATCTTTATGTGTTCCAGATTTATGGTTTTATGTGCTTATCTTCATCTAGTTCATATTCATCTTTATGTGTTCCAGATTTATGGTTTTATGTGCTTATCTTCATCTAGTTCATATTCATCTTCATGTGTTTCAGATTTAATTTTGGTTCATATTCATCTAATTTCATCCCCAATCAACTTTCTGGTTTATGATTTCTATATATTTTTTTATGTTTTTGCTTTAAAAATGAAGAACATGATGATGAACCTTGAAGAACACCAAGAAGATATGAATTTGCTAATTAAAAAAAATCAAAATTCATGTAAAAAACTGGTGACTTGATAATCAGGTCACCGATTGCATACAATGAATTAAAATTGTAAGTTGTTTGTATTTTTAGGTACAAAATAAAGTTGGTTGCGTACAATGGCAATATTGACATAGTTTATTGTATTTTCGCGCAATTTGCCCTTAATAAGTATATAATTTAATCATATAGCATATAATGAGTTGTGTTTAATAAAATCCATAAAAAACAAAGTCTTAAAATTTTAATATTCAATCACAAGTGATTCAGTATACAAGCACATGTGATTTGTAAAAGCATCACATGTGAATTGCGAAAATGTCACTCCGCCAAAAATTTTAAATGCAATCTGATCATTGATGTCATTGATCCAAAGACTAAAATTAGTCTCTTAGGACTATAAATTAATTATAGACTATATTGAACATTCTTTAGCATATAATATATTATTTGTAATATAACTACGAATCCGTTATCACTTCAAATATTTTTTAAATATATGGGTAATACTTATATTATGGGTATGTTTGACGTAATTAACTAAAGTTTTGGCTGAAGCTTTTATTTAGAGCTAGAAGAGGAAGCTTTTATTTATATCAACAAGTTTGACCAGTAACTGTAGTTGTAGCTTAAAAATAAAACAACACAAAATAAAACTATAAATAAGAATAAGAATAAGAATTATTTAAAGGGTATTTATGTAATTTGGTTTATTAAAAGCTACTTTAATGTAGCTTTTTATTTTAAAGTTTTTAGGAGTTTATTTTTTAAAAATAAAAGTTTAAACTTCTACAAGCTCCTTGTCAAACACACCTTCTATGTATCAAAATACTTCAATATAACTCATCGAGGGAAAAAAAATGAAAAAAAAGGAGCACGAGATGGTTTGTTCTGGGTACCTACATTGTTAATAAAGGTGACCAAAAAAATAGCTTGACACAACGAATGAGTTATACGACACGTTAGAAGTCGATGGTGGTGTCATTTACTTTTTTATATGAGTTAGTAAGTATGCAACCATACAGCTTCCAAGGCTACCAAACTTCTTCTTATACTTTTGAAAAGTTAATAATTTTTTCTTAAATATGAAAAAATTCTTTTACAAAAAATGATACATTCGAACAACGTACGAGTATTACGCTAGTTGTCTAGAGATAAAATTAAACATTTACTATTTATTGGACTAACGTACATTAATAAATAAACGATCAATCAATAAGTCGATAAGGGTATAAAAAAATTATAAAGTTGAGGTGTATAACTTTCAAAAATTAATGAGAAAATATTGAAAATTGAATAGAAGATTAATCCTTAACAAATTGTGATTTCTAAACCGACTCTGTGCAATTTGATCATTATCTTATTGAATCTTGCATATAAATTTAACAATAACCTCGGCGATCGATATATATATATATATATATATATATATATATATATATAAAGACTACGTACGTACGTACCTGCTTACTTCTACTTCAGTTAGTACGTTCATCAACAAAGTGAAAACTAATAAGGTACGTACATAATTTTATTACTTAATTGCTTTTTTAGTCGTTTAATTAACCAGTACGTACGTATTGTATTTTAACGATGTTGTTCCCATAAATTCATACACGTACAAACCAATAATAATTGCATAACATACTTAAGAATTTTATATACGCTTGAAAATTCGTATAAACCCCTGGAGTATTTATTTATTTATTTAAGTAGAAATCATGAGAAAGTTGTTTAGGGTATTCTATAATCGGGTAGTCGTTAATTACGGGTCAAAAAGAGTAAACCTCTATTTGGTTCTAGAATTTGTATTTTAAATCTTGGGTTAAGTTGGAAAATAAGCACATGATTTGAAACGATGAGATTTTCTCAAAATTAAGTGACTTAGCTAGAAACTCAAGGAACCCTAGAATTTCAAAATAATTAAACGTAGGATTTATACTTTTATCATTCTATCTCTTTACACTTAAATTTAAGACCCAATCCCCTTTTCTACATGTTAATTGGGTCAACATGATCGGGTTTCAGGTTAATTTTTAAGAAAATAAATTTATCCGAAACCCGATCCTAATAAGCTTCATGTTGGACGGTGTCAAATCAATCTGGTTTTAGGTTTATAGAGTCAGGTTAGGTTAAACAGGTTGCATAATGGCAACCAATTATATCAACCAAACACCAGGTATGATTTAGAATCTTATAAAATATAAATTCTTTGAAAAACAATACAAATTCCATTTAAAAAAAGTTTGTGAATCAAGCAACTCCTAAAAATTAGGTGAATGAGAAGAATTATTATAAGGCCCTTTCTTTTTTATTCTTCGAGATTTTCATAAAAACCTCACAAGTGTGAGTTTTTGAGTTTTAAGCCTTGTGAAATTCAATTTCCTTTAAACAAACCTAGTTTTAAGTTTGGTACGTTGTGAAATTTATTTTCGGAAAAGTTTTGTGTAAAAAAAATATGAATAATAATTAAAAATTCGGTAAACACGTTGAATTTTAAGGACGAATTGAAGTCTTTCAGATTTTAGTTGTAAGGATTTGATATGTTAAAGGACTCTGAAAAACTATTTTCATGGTTTTTCTAGTGTTTTTGAACATGTAACTTAATAGTTTTATAAGTTTATACATATAATTACTACAAAACAAGTTAGTGCCTTAGTGGCACACATATTTAAGGGACGTTTGTCTAAGCTTATTGTAAACTTTTCTTTTAATAAACGTGTTGAGTAATGTTTTATATCGGATGAAAAATGATTTTGTAATGTGCTTATAAGGGTATTAGGTTATTTTACTCATAATTAATTTATTTTGAGTTTAAACCCTACAAACTTACATAATATTAGAGCAATGTTCACACGTGGTTGGTCAAAAGACCACACGGATTCCATGTAACCCATAAGTATTCACGTGTTAGGTGCGAGAAAAAGAACCTCACACGTGAGGGGACGTGTTGGGTAATGTCTCATATCGGACGAAAGGTTACTTTGTAATATGCTTAATAAGAGTAATGAGTTATTCCACTCATAACCAATTGGTTTTGATTTGAACCCCATAAACTTAAAGAACTCATATTTTCAGCTTATTTTCCAATTTACGAGGTTATTATCATTGGAAATAAGAAAATTGAGCTTGTGAAAAACAAGTTGAAAAGAAATGGATTGTGAAAAATAAGCTTGTAATAAGCTAAAATAAACACCCTTAGCGACACTTAGTTTTTCTGCTACTTATTTACGCTTTTAATGGCCACTCTATATACACCATAAACAAAATCGAGGGTTTCTGACGTCATAAAATTTATGTCATTAATATACATTATTAATAATGGCCTGCTAAAAAATAGAATATACCATTACAATTTTTCTAAATTAATAACATAGTATTATTAAAAGTTTGACGATACATGAAAATTTAGACGGTGCTTTTCTTTTTTGGTTCTCCGTCATCTCTGTCGCCCTTCGCCCCTCTTTCACCTTACCCCTCCATCGAAAATTCCTTCCCTCCCTAGGATCAGGTTCAGTCGGCCTTAATTTCCATCAGGTGTGTTCATTTATACTTAATTTATAGTATCAAGTATCGTTTTTAACCTAAATAGCTAGTTTTAGGAAAAAAATATTTTGTGTACTAAAAACTGTCTTTTATAAAATTTTGAAAGGTTCATTCTTAGTTTTAAGGAATGTTAAAAATTTCTTACTAATAATCAAATTATTGTGTAGTCTAAATCGTCTTCCCCGGCCTGCTGAATGGATCAAATACATGTAGATTTAAGAATAGGTTTAAGAAGCGAGTGTGTTTAATTTGCAGCAAAAAAATGCATTTCAGCTTTTGGGGAATACGAATGCATTAAATGCACGTTAACACGTGACATTCTCCCACAAGCTATATAAATTTTTTTCTCAATATTTTTCATCCGTTACTAGATCGAATAATTATTAAGCACGAGATTTCAAACGATGAGATTTTCTTAAGAGGGATTTAGCTAGAAACTGAAAGAACCCTGGAATTTCAAAATAATTAAACATAAGATTTATAATTTATCATTCTATCTCTTTACACTTAAATTTAAAACCCAATCCCCTTTTCTACATGTTAATTTGGTCAACATGATTGGGTTTCGGGTTAGTCGGGTTTTTAAGAAAATAAATTTATCCGAAACCGATCCTAATAAGCTTCATGTTGGACGGTTTTAGATCAATCTGGTTTAGGTTTATAGAGTCGGGTTAGGTTAAACGGGTTGCATAATATATGCATATAGTAAATTAAAAAACAAACAGACCGGATTTCACTATACAAATACTAACCAATTATATCAACCAAACACCTGGTAGGATTTAGAATCCTATAAAATGTAAATTCTTTGAAAAAAAACAAATTTCATTAAAAAGGTTCATGAATCAAGCACCTCCTAAAAACTAAGTGAATGATAAAACTTATTATGAGGCCCTTTCTTATTTTTTATTTTTTATTTTTTTTGAGATTTTCATAAAAACCTCACAAGTGTCATTAGTCGTGTTTTTGAGTTTTAAGCCTTGTGAAATTCGATTTCCTTTAAACAAACCTAGCTTTAAGTTTGGTTGTGGAATTTATTTTCGGAAAAGTTTTGTGTAAAAAAAAATATGAATAATAATAAAAAAATTGGTAAACACGTTGAATATTAAGGACGGAATCTTTCAGATTTTAGTTGTAAGGATTTGATATGTTAAAAGGAATCCGAAAAACTACTTTCATGACTTTTCTAGTTTTTTTTTTAAAAAAAACTGGTAACTTAATAGTTTTATAAGTTTTCTTAGAAAACATTTATGATATATATACATATAATTACTACAAAAACAACTAAGTCAGTGGCACACATATTTAAGTGATGTTTGCCTAAGTTTATTGTAAACCTTTTTTTTTTAATAAACTTGTTTAGTAATGTTTTATATCGAATAAAAAGTGACTTTGTAATGCGCGTATAAGAATTTTTGGTTACTTAACCCATAACTAATTGATTTTGATTTTGAACCCCACAGACTTACTTGATATTAGAGCAATTTCACATGTGGTTAGTCAAAAGACCACACAGACTGCACGTAACTCATAAGTATCTACGTGTTAGGCGTAAAAAAATAACATCACACATGAAGGGACGTGTTGAATAATGTCCCACATCGAAAAGTGACTTTGTAATATATTTAATAAGGGTAATGAGTTACTCCACTCATAACCAATTGGTTTTGATTTAGAACCCCATAAACTTACAAAACTTATTTTTCGGCTTATTTTTCAATTTACAAGATTATTATCATTGGAAATAAGAAAATTGAGCTTGTGAAAAATAAGTTCAAAAAGAAATGGATTGTGAAAAATAAGCTAAATAAACACCCCATAGAGCATGGGATGTACCTATGCTTGGGCATCTCATGCTTCGCGTCACATTAACATAACATACTTCATACTTTAGTCATGCTTAAACCCCAGTACTACTCACGCTTCACATGTTTCAAACTTTTTTTATTTTAAAAAGTACTCTCTTTCTTCTGTCCTCTTTTCTCTCTTTCTCTCTAATCTCTCTCTCTCTCTCCTCTCTCGTCGGCAATGAAATGTGGATGGTTTTTGTTTTTTCTCGATACCGCCCCATGAGGGGTGGTGTTTCTTTTGGTATTGCAACTTCCACGTCAACATGCCGAAGGCATGCCGTATGCTCTTAGCGGCACTTAGTTTTTCTACCACTTATTTACGCTTTTAATGGTCAATTTATATACGTCATAAACGAAATCGAGGGTTTCTGTGACGTCTTAAAATTTATGTCATTAATATACATTATTAATAATGCCTCAAAAATAGAATTTGCCATTAAAATTTTTCTACATTTATGACATATTATTATTAAAAGTTTGACGATACATGAAAATTTAGACGGTGCTTTATAAATTTTTCTACGTGACATCCTCACACAAGCTATATAAATTTTATTGTAAATATTTTTCATCCATTATTAGATCGAAGAATTATTAAGCGACTGTGCTCCTGAATCTATTCAGATGGAAGCTGCAATTGGCATTGATCTTGAGTTGGATTCGTTCAACAGTTCAAGCCATATCTGTAGCACTGAAATTCTTGATATTGGTATTGAAGATGCTAGATATAAGAAGGTATATATATCAAACTTCAACTAAACTTCAACTAACTGTTATCACTCTCACATTGCAAATTGAGAAGTGATATATTATTCTACTTTTTCCTTCTACTTATTTTCTCACTCACAAGATCAACGCTAGTGTCAAAATCAACGGAAAGGTGAGGAAAGAGAATTAGTGGACTTCACATGTCATCTTATGAGGAAAAAGTAGGAGTATATATATGATTTTTCTTGCAAATTTATTGGATAATAAACGTGATTTAGGCAATAGTTTTTGATAATAGAGGTTTCTTTTAATTTGTTATCTTTATTTTTTTCTCTTGCAGAGAGTCATGGACTCGAAAATGGATTCCATTATGAGCTTATTGGGAGAAGTGGAAAGCAAGGAGATTGCTGCTAAAAAAACGAGAGATGATGTTGATCGGTGGAGCTTAGATAATCTTGTGGAGATGGAGGAACTTAAACGCATGCAACAACATGCAAAGGAAACCAATGACATGGTTAATGCTCTTTATGTTTTCTTTTTAGACAATTTGAATAAATATCCAATTAAGATTTTTCTAAGGTTACTTATGTTTTGATCTGTGCAGCGTGCTCAAGAAGTATATGCACAAAAGACTGTTTTAGCTACTGAATTGGAAAGACTTCAACGACGTGTGTCCATAATTTTGAACGAGGGAGATGAATCTATGGATGTTCTTGACAAGGTACTACTTTTGATTACAAGTGTGGATTAATCGATAGTTTGCTTTGTTAAGGTTATTTTGCTGCGTGGTACTAACTTATTAATATCGACTCTTGATCTTTTTAACTAGATCTGTAAATCCCTCAAGGAAATATTATCTTTAGCTAAAATGAAAAAGGAAGCAGCAGAGAAAGAAAAAGTAGAAAAAGAAATGGCACTTGCATATGAAAAAAAAGAGATGGAGAAGGTGGTTGAAGAATCAAAGAAACTGGAACAAGAAGCAAAGGAGAATTTGAAGGTATGATTTCACATTTTTACTCTTAAATAATCACAGGTACAATTTGTTCATCCAAAGTCTGTACATGTTTGCAAAAACAGTCCCAAACAACACAATTAATCAGCAATATTACAACTATTTCTCTGTTTACAGCTGCAGAAGTTCCTTCAACATCGCGGCCATGTGGTCGATATACTGCAGTAAGTTATAAAAATCACTAATCACAATGGTTATATACTTGAGAAATGAATATCTTGTGTAATAAACATCACTTGATTATTGCAGAGTGGAGATATCTTCTAAATACCATAATGTGAAGCTGCTAGAAGAGGGGCTTGAAGTTAATCAGGATGGAAACAAGTTTTCGGAGGCTGAGAATTCGGCGAAGCCAGTAATTCAAGAAGTAACACAGAGTGAAGAATGTGAGTACATAAAGTGCAAAAATCTAAACAAAGGGGTGAAGGGAAGAGCTGCAGTTAGCAAAAAGGAGATGAAAGTAAACAAGATGTGCAAGTCTATAATGAAAACTTCGATGAATAAGGCAACGAGGCAATGGATCGAGAAACAGATCATGGAAGGCGTTGCAGATTACCAAGACAATCACCTTGCTATGGAATGATGATTCACAGATTTTGAAGGAGATGTTTATGATATGCATGGGTCAAGTTACAGACGCTATAAATTAGCTAAATATATGTACAAGACTAGAAACCTTCTTCTTCTGTTTTTTTTTTACATATTCTTGTAATTGAAAATGTTGGATTTTAAATTGGTTTCCTTAAATTTATGTTAATCCTGTGAATTATAGAGAAAATAAGCATGAGCGGACTTACAAGGCGGTGGTAACATGGGACACCAGCCAATTTTGTCGACGTAAAGTAAATTTTGATTTTTCATAGTATAAATTCCGATTTTTTCGAAGAGGTGCTACCACCCATTTCATGGTGCCAACACCATTTCAGATCTTAGGTCCGCCCCCGAAAATAAGAAAAAGAAAATGAAGAGAAGTGTGTAAAAAATGTGTTAGGTAAGTATTTAAAATTCAAATATTTTATTTAAGGTAAAACCTAATAGTAAAAAAATATAGGAAAAAAAAGTACATAAATACTTAAATATATTTAACGAGGTTGTCTCATTAAAAAAACTCCACTTTATCAACATTTGGGTGTTCAAAACAAATCTAACCTTGAATTTCATATTACTTTCAAAGTTTATAATAAAAATACTCTCTTTTAACTTTCCTTGCCTTACAAAATACACGATCTGATTAAAAAAATTATAAAGGAAAATTTTTTAAGTTTCTTTTTTGAATAAATAGCCCATTAAATCTTTCTTTTAATTTAATTTAATAAATACCTTATACATTTATTTTAAGGTTTACATTTTCACGTTTCAGAATGAAAAAATGAATGGTTCTCAATGAGTTTTTTTCCCCATGAAAATCTTTCTTTGATTTATGTGTTGTTTGTAATAAGAACAAATTAAACTTAAAATATGTTTTAAATTAGAACCAAATGGTTTCAAATCACTATCAATTCTTTAAGGGCAAAATACGCGAAAATACAATAAACTATGACAATATTACCATTGTATGCAACCAACTTTATTTTGTACCAAAAAATACAAACAACTTACAATTTTAATTTATTGTATGCAATCGGTAACTTGATTACCAGTTTACCGGTTGCCGATTGTATACAATGAACAAAATTTGAAAGTTGTTTGTATTTTTAGGTACCAAAGTTCTTTTATTTTTAACTAGGTTACCGGTAAGTTACCTATTGTCATAGGTAACTTGCATACAATGAACAAAATCTGTAAGTTGTGTATATTTTTAGGTACAAAATAAAGTTGGTTATATACAATGACAATATTGGTATAGTTTGTTGTATTTTCGTGCAATTTTCCCTTGTAATTAAGAAAACATAAAAGCTATTCATGATTATTAATAGGTAGTACAAACCATGAGAAATTATTTTTTCACTATATATAGGCTAACTACTTATTCAATTATTCATGATTGTTGCTCATTTGGGTGTAATTTTTGTTGTTTGATATTCGTTTTAGTTTGTAGTTTGGTTTAGTGTTTCGGTGCACTATTTAGCTTGTCGCAATCTTTGTTATTTTGTATCTTTGGTTTCCTTTGATGATCGTAATGGTAATTTAATTTATTTCTAGTTTAGATGTCCGTATGTACCTACAAATAACTAAAATGAATTCATTATTAAAATAATATGATTGTGCATAATTTGTAACTTATTATTAAAAACAATAATTGTGTATATAAGAGTCTAATAAAACCAAATAAAAAACAAACTTAAATCTTCTTATTTTGGGTTCAGTTGACTCGTTTAGAAAGGCTGACTAGTTTCGACGATGCTAAGAACCTTACAAGTTTGATATGTTTCTTTTATAATTCCTTCTCTTTTCCAAGTGTTGCAAGAATAATATGTGTTAATTTATATCATACACACCTACGATATTTGCTATTTTCTTTCCTGGACACTTACACCACCAAATAATTACTACAATATAAAGCTTGTTTAAATAAAGGGTTTTGTTTACCAAAATATCTAAATTGTCACGTTGCTATTGTATGTATCGGTCTTAAAAATTTTCAATTGTGTGTATCCAACTTTTAATTTGTTGCTATTGTATGTATTAAACCTTTTATTGTATATACTAAACTTGTACGTTTTTTTCTTTTCTATGTAACTAAAATACATACAATAGCAACAAAATAAAAGTTTGATCACACGATAGAAACTTTTAAAATTTGATACATACAATAGCAAAACGTGACAACTTGAATACATTTTAATGAAAAAACCCTTAAGTAAACGGTACCAAACACCTAAGATAAGAACTATTGAGCATATGGAAGTATATGCTTCAATTGCCATTACTCCGCAGAGTCTTGTATAACCACACCTACCTAATATGATGTATACCGGTCACGAAATGATCAAATATAATATTTGTAGAAATCGTCAATAAGAATTAGATTACTTGTAACACAATCGATGAACAAAACCAGAACTTGATCGATGAAAAGCAATCAATCAAACAATACTCGTCGATTTGAAGGAGACAGTTCAAAATATGAGATAAAGCTGTCAAGTTCAACATTCAAGAAATTATGATGTTGATATAATAGATAATGTATGATAAACTAACACACAAACATGAGAAAATAAAAGCTTACAGAATGTAATCTAATGCCATAGATATAATGGATTGAGGATGCGTGATGATATACACATTTGGGTACCTTTATGGCTTTATAGCAAATTACACACACACATATATATAGGGGACGGTTCAAACGAGAACTGTTTTTCGTACGAGAATTGCGAGAACCAATTATAGTCATTGATCAAAAAGATGGAAGGTCCACATTAAAGAGTTGTTAATGGATAACCTTAAACTAATCAAACTTATCCTGAATTAATTAAGGGCAATTTGGATATTTTTACATTACCCCCATATTTTTTAAACTAATATATACATCAGCCGCAAAGGTGTTAAATTACAAAAATTATACCAAATTAACGAGAAAATTATGCTCTTTAATTTGAGACTGATCTTGATATATTTTTTCAAA